>CM038714.1:6641042-6713810 GCA_021613375.1 Megaleporinus macrocephalus | reverse complement strand
ACCCAGTACAGCATCACCACTAACACCACTAACCTGATACCACAGTGAGAGACCATCACTCACCCAGTACAGTATCACCACTAGCACCACTAAAGTGATACCACACTGAGAGACCACCACTCACCCAGTACAGTATACCACTAACACCCTAACCTGAAACCACACTGAGAGACCATCACTTACCCAGTACAGCATCACCACTAACACCACTAACCTGATACCACAGTGAGAGACCATCACTCACCCAGTACAGTATCACCACTAGCACCACTAAAGTGATACCACACTGAGAGACCACCACTCACCCAGTACAGTATTACCACTAACACCACTAACCTGATACCACACTGAGACCACCACTTACCCAGTACAGCATCACCACTAACACCACTAACCTGATACCACAGTGAGAGACCATCACTCACCCAGTACAGTATCACCACTAGTACCACTAAAGTGATACCACACTGAGAGACCACCACTCACCCAGTACAGTATTACCACTAACCCAATACCACACTGAGAGACCATCACTCACCCAGTACAGTATGACCACTAACACCACTAACCTGATACTACACTGAGAGACCATCAGTCACACAGTACAGTATCACCACTAACCTGATACCACACTGAGAGACCATCACTCACCCAGTACAGTATCACCACTAAAACCACTAAGCTGATACCACAGTGAGAGACAATCACTCTCCCAGTACAGTATCACCACTAACCTGATACCACACTGAGAGGCCATCACTCACCCAGTACAGTATCACCACTAACACAATTAAAGTGATACCACACTGAGAGACCATCACTCACCCAGTACAGTATCACCACTAACCTGATACCACACTGAGAGACCATCACTCACCCAGTACAGTATGACCACAAACACCACTAACCTGATACTACACTGAGAGACCATCAGTCACACAGTACAGTATCACCACTAACCTGATACCACACTAAGAGACCATCACTCACCCAGTGCAGTATCACCATTAACCTGATACCACACTAAGAAACCATCACTCACCCAGTACAGTATCACCACTAACACCATAACACACTGAGAAACCATCACTCACCCAGTACAATATCACCACTAACCCAGTACAGTATCACAACTAACACCACTAACCTGATACCACGTTGAGAAACCATCACTCACCCAGTACTGTATCACCACTAACACCACACCACACTGAGAAACCATCACTCACCCAGTACAGTATCACCACTAACACCACTAACTTGATATCACACTGAGACCACCACTTACCCAGTACAGTATCACCACTAACCTGATACCACACTGAGAGACCACCACTCACCCAGTACAATATCACCACTAACCTGATACCACACTGAGAGACCATCACTCACCCAGTACAGTATCACCACTAACCTGAAACCACACTGAGAGACCATCACTCACCCAGCACAGTATCACCACTAACACCACTAACCTGATACCACACTGAGACCACCACTTACCCAGTACAGCATCACCACTAACACCACTAACCTGATACCACAGTGAGAGACCATCACTCACCTAGTACAGTATCACCACTAGCACCACTAAAGTGATACCACACTGAGAGACCACCACTCACCCAGTACAGTATTACCACTAACCCAATACCACACTGAGAGACCATCACTCACCCAGTACAGTATGACCACTAACACCACTAACCTGATACTACATTGAGAGACCATCAGTCACACAGTACAGTATCACCACTAACCTGATACCAAACTGAGAGACCATCACTCACCCAGTACAGTATCACCACTAAAACCACTAACCTGATACCACAGTGAGAGACAATCACTCACCCAGTACAGTATCACCACTAACCTGATACCACACTGAGAGACCATCACTCACCCAGTACAGTATCACTACTAACACAATTAAAGTGATACCACACTGAGAGACCATCACTCACCAAGTACAGTATCACCACTAACCTGATACTGATGTTTATTCTTCTTCTGTGACGACGCGCTGTTGATAGCTTAAAGAAAAACTCTGCAGATACCAACTTAGTTGTAAATGAATTTATTATACAACAAAAGTATAGCATCTTATCTGACATCCGACGTCCAATCTTCTGATGCCAGAGAGAGGCCTTCTCTTGCCCTAATCTGAAGACGCTCTGAAATGTGTTTGCCGAACCTCGTGTTTAAGTACCCCGTTTACCATTCTGAGCCCCAAGACCTTTGGCCCAAATACATTCCCCATATGTGGTAGAAAAACAACGGCCCCAAGATTTTACTAATACAAGCCAGATGTTTCCCAGACCTACCATACATTAACCTCTGACCCTAAGTCTCTCTGCAAACATTCTCTTTGCACAGCAAAAGATGAACTTCGGATTTTGTATGCAGCTTAATACATATATATAATGTATGAATATAAAAATATATATGGAAAATTACACTACAATACCACACTGAGAGACCATCACTCACCCAGTACAGTATGACCACTAACACCACTAACCTGATACTACACTGAGAGACCATCAGTCACAGACTACAGCATCACCACTAACCTGATACCACACTGAGAGACCATCACTCACCCAGTACAGTATCACCACTAACACCACTAACCTGATACCACACTGAGACCATCACTCACCCAGTATAGTGTCACCACTAACCTGATACCACACTGAGACCATCACTCAGCCAGTACAGTATCCCCACTAACACCACTAACCTGAGACCATCACTCACGAAGTACAGTATCCCCACTAACACAACTAACCTGAGACCATCACTCACCCAGTACAGTATCACCACTAACACCACTAACCTGATGCCATACTAAGAGACAATCAGTCACCCAGTACAATATCACCACTAACACCACTAACCTGATACCGCACTGAGAGACCACCACTCACCTAGTACAGTATCATCACTAACCTGATACCACACTGAGACCTCCACTCACCCAGTATAGTGTCACCACTAACCTGATACCACACTGAGACCATCACTCAGCCAGTACAGTATCCCCACTTACACCACTAACCTGAGACCATCACTCACCAAGTACAGTATCCCCACTAACACCACTAACCTGAGACCATCACTCACCAAGTACAGTATCCCCACTAACACCACTAACCTGAGACCATCACTCACCAAGTACAGTATCCCCACTAACACCACTAACCTGAGACCATCACTAACCCAGTACAGTATCACCACTAACACCACTAACCTGATACCACACTGAGAGACCACCACTTACCCAGTACAATATCACCACTAACACCACTAACCGGATACCGCACTGAGAGACCACCACTTACCCAGTACAATATCACCACTAACCTGATGCCACACTAAGAGACCATCACTCACCCAGTACAACATCACCACTAACACCACTAACCTGATACCACACTGAGAGACCATCACTCACCCAGTACAGTATCACCACTAACCTGATACCACACTGAGAGACCATCACTCACCCAGTACAGTATCACCACTAACCTGATACCACACTGAGAGACCATCACTCACCCAGTACAGTATCACCACTAACCTGATACCACACTGAGAGACCTTCACTCACGCAGTACAGTATCACCACTAACACACTAACCTGATACCACACTGGGACCATCACTCACCCAGTACAGTATCATCACTAACACCACTAACCTGATACCACACTGAGAGTCCACCACTTACCCTGTACAGTATCACCACTAACACCACTAACCTGATGCCACACCAAGAGACCATCACTAACCCAGCAAAATATCACCACTTACCTGATACCACACTGGGAGACCACCACTAACCCAGTACAATATCACCACTAACACCACTAACCTGATGCCACACTAAGAGACCATCACTCACCTAGTACAATATCACCACTATCACCACTAACCTGATACCGCACTGAGAGACCACCACTCACCTAGTACAGTATCATCACTAACCTGATACCACACTGAGACCACCACTCACCCAGTATAGTGTCACCACTAAGCTTATACCACACTGAGACCACCACTCACCCAGTATAGTGTCACCACTAAGCTGATACCACACTGAGACCATCACTCAGCCAGTACAGTATCCCCATTAACACCATTAACTTGAGACCATAACTCAGCCAGTACAGTATCACCACTAACATGATACCACACTGAGAGACCACCACTAACCTAGTACAGTATCACCACTAACACCACTAACCTGATACCACACTGAGAGACCATCACTAACCCAGTACAGTATCACCACTAACACCACTAACCTGATACCACACTGAGAGACCACCACTTACCCAGTACAATATCACCACTAACCTGATGCCACACTAAGAGACCATCACTCACCCAGTACAACATCACCACTAACACCACTAACCTGATACCGCACTGAGAGACCACCACTTACCCAGTACAATATCACCACTAACCTGATGCCACACTAAGAGACCATCACTCACCCAGTACATCACCACTAACACCACTAACCTGATACCACACTGAGAGACCATCACTCACCCAGTACAGTATCACCACTAACCTGATACCACACTGAGAGACCATCACTCACCCAGTACAGTATCACCACTAACCTGATACCACACTGAGAGACCATCACTCACCCAGTACAGTATCACCACTAACCTGATACCACACTGAGAGACCTTCACTCACGCAGTACAGTATCATCACTAACACCACTAACCTGATACCACACTGAGAGTCCACCCCTCACCCAGTACAGTATCAGCACTAACACCACTAACCTGATGCCACACTAAGAGACCATCACTAACCCAGTAAAATATCACCACTTACCTGATACCACACTGGGAGACCACCACTAACCCAGTACAGTATCACCACTAACACACTAACCTGATACCACACTGGGACCATCACTCACCCAGTACAGTATCATCACTAACACCACTAACCTGATACCACACTGAGAGTCCACCACTCACCCAGTACAGTATCAGCACTAACACCACTAACCTGATGCCACACTAAGAGACCATCACTAACCCAGTAAAATATCACCACTTACCTGATACCACACTGGGAGACCACCACTAACCCAGTACAATATCACCACTATCACCACTAACCTGATACCGCACTGAGAGACCACCACTCACCTAGTACAGTATCATCACTAACCTGATACCACACTGAGACCACCACTCACCCAGTATAGTGTCACCACTAAGCTGATACCACACTGAGACCACCACTCACCCAGTATAGTGTCACCACTAAGCTGATACCACACTGAGACCATCACTCAGCCAGTACAGTATCCCCATTAACACCACTAACTTGAGACCATAACTCAGCCAGTACAGTATCACCACTAACCTGATACCACACTGAGAGACCACCACTAACCTAGTACAGTATCACCACTAACACCACTAACCTGATACCACACTGAGAGACCACCACTAACCCAGTACAATATCACCACTAACACCACTAACCTGATGCCACACTAAGAGACCATCACTCACCCAGTAGATGCATTGTGGTAGCAGAATCTATTTTTTTGGTTGAGGTGATGCATGCAGTAAGTGGCCAGGCTACAATCCAACCTAATAGTGCCATAATACCTGAACCTTCTTTCGGGATGCATGTAACGTAATGCAAGAGTTCTGTATTTGGAGCGTATTACTTGGTAGGTCCTTCAATTAAAACACGGTCAAACCAACACGTCAGTTCTTGTCCCTGTCTGCCATCGTCTCTTGATACTAGGAGGTTATTGGCTCTTGTCTGTGTGGTTATGGAAAAATGCAATTCAAAACCAGAGCTTTCTTGTTTCATGTTAAGCGGCCAAAAGTAACTTGTAATTCATCGTTGTCATTGTGGTGCCGGAGATCTTCCAGTCGTGCCTTTTCCCAGAATTGTATTTTTGTGTTGCACGGATCCAAAGATACATGTGAACCATTTCCAAGTTACCTGGGATTCCTCTCTTTGTTCTGCTTGGTTGTCTTTTGCCTCCCTGGCTGCATGTATGTTTACAAACAGTGCAAAATGAAAAGATTCCTTGAACAGGTTCCTCCGGGGTCATTTGTAGTCCTGCCAGATGAACTCTCTGACACTGGAGGAGAATTTGTAGCCGCATAATTCAGGGTGGAAGAGCTTCACTTCTGTAGCTCTGCATGTTTTTGGCCTGAGACAGCTCTCGTGATGGTTCGTGGAGGCAGGTAAATAGCAGATGCGATGTAAAATTAGAATACTTGTGGCTCAAACACATGGAGGTCACCTGTGACTTCATTTCCAAGCTGCAACTTTGGTCCGTATCATTGAAACAAAGAAAGAAATGCAAGCTTGCTGTCTCTAAAGTCTGTCTCAAATGCTACATCAATAATTTATTCGTTACTCCTGACCAACAGCAGGTTGGACCAACATCTACACCAGTCTTTCAGTTGCCCCATTTGTCTATTCCTCTGGCTGCTTTCATGTGCCGGTGGTCTGTCCTCCTCACCAACACCAGTATGGCCCTGTCCAGTTGTCAAGGGGGGGGTTCTTGACCAAGACCTGGATGGGGTCTACGTTCCAAATCAGTGTATCCTTCACATTTTTCAACCGTATCCAGGAGCAAAATGACCCCCATACACTCCTGTCAAGGACGAAATCTCCCTCCTGAAAGGAAGAGACGGTGTGAGGAATTGTGTGGTCCCTGAAATCATTAAGTGTCACCATGTTTACAGCAGCTTGTCCTGCTTAAAAAACAAAGGGTTCGCATTCGCGCTGGTCCTGATTTCCAGTATATAAAGCAGATGGTTTTTAGTCCTCATACCGGCCCCTCGTTGGCAGGCGTTCGGGAAAATGCGACTACTTTGTGTTTCTGTCAACATGTGTAAGCCATTGCGATGCAGCCGATTTGCAGTTTAGCTGTCCTTAATTACGGCCGATAGCTCTTAGCAGTTCGCAAAGGTGGGACGGGCTTCATGGCCGCCACATTAAAAGAACTGTAAAGATTTAGCCAGTAATGTGAATCATCTGTTCGCAAGCTCAGAAGCTCATTAATCCCTGATCAGATCTAGACCAACTTGGAAGAGTCTTAATGGGCTTTAAATGTGAAATCCGTGTTTCCACACGGTCCCTGCGGTCTGTCTCGCTAATTCCCAGCTACCGAGTCCAGTAACTGATGATATATATGTGTGACGAAATGTCACATAATCATAAATAACCTTAATCTTTTTCTCTGACCCCCCCCTTTTTTTTACTGTGAGTCAGTGCTAAAAGAAAAAAGGACAAGTTTGAAGTAAAGGAGTTTTCTATGGGAATGATTTTACTTTACATGTTGGACGAATTCATGCACCATGAACACGTTTCAGAAAATGTGCTGTCACAAAACAAAAACTCAGTACACACAGTGTATTCATAATCATTTACTGTTATAGCTTTCTGTGAGGGGGTGGACGCCTGGTTCCATACACCACCGCTGTGTACAGTTCCACAGCACTCTGAATGACAGTGTTTACATCTTTAAGTTAAAGTATGCAGAAATGATAAATTGATTGATTATAAGATTATTTTTTGAAAATTATTTGGTTGAATTGCCCTTTAATGTCCTTATTCAACTAATGGACTGATTCGGACATGATGGAACCGTCAAGTACGTCTGCTGGTGGAACTGACTGTGAAACACTAATGTGCCTTTACTTTACTACCTTCTCTGTGGTGGTCCTGTGGGGGTCCTGATCATTAAAGAACAAAGTAATAAAGTCTACAGAGAATCAGATGAACTACAGTCTGTAAGTGTATATTTAAAATGTTTTGGTTGGCTGAATGATTATGACCTGTTGCTAAAGTGCTCTCAGTGCTGCTTCCCTTTACCTCCTTCCTCTCCGCTCCCAGTTGGGAGTCCTTGCTCTGAGAAACGTCTCATCTTTGAAATATTGGAACAGTTAACTCCCCTGAACAGTGCACTAGCTTTGATTACAGGCTGATAACAGGAGACGAGTATTCAGACGGGATTAGTTTTACACAAGCAGGTAATGATTAGCTTTATCTCTGTGATTTTAACCCAGACACTTTTCTGCTGTGAAGCGGAATCCCAGGTTATATCCCGGCCTTGTACAAATACACATATGTAAATACTGTGAACTGAGATTCTCTCACTTCTGATCTCTGTAGAGGTTCCTTATCCCATTCAAATCCATCAGAAACCTCACAGACATCCTGAGGGAATATTAACCTCCCGATCCAGTGTTTCTTCTGAAACACAAGTATTAATAATTCTCCTTTGATGCTGTTACAGACTCAGATTAGGCTCATGCATGAGCTCTGTTCTATTGATCAGTGCTTTAATTCTATAGTGTATAGTTGTATCATGTATCCACCGTCTGGAAAGCTTATCCAATCCTAAAAGTACTTTACAGGAGTAGAGAAATTATGGGAATGTTTATTATTGTTGGATACTGTGGGGTTAAGAACAGCTGTTTCCATGTATGTATATACACTCACTGAGCACTTAATTAGGACCACTACACTTCACTGTCAGTACAGCCTGGTATGCGTTCCTCAAAATGTTGAGAACCTTCTTTGAAAAATCCAGTTCCATGTTGCCATGACTGTCATGCAGTTTTTGCAGATTGTTCACCCTGAGGGTCTCCCATTTGGCCTCATCCCCCCACCAAAATGGTGTTGGTACAGCGACTGGGACGATTGCTGAAAAATAAAACTGTCATGCTTCATGGCATGCAGCATTATCTGACAGTAGCCAATTCTAATTGTGGTCATAGAGGGACACATGATCAGTAAGTGTACTCAAATGGACTCTGGTTGCTCCAGTGATGATAGATCGATATTACCAGCCCATGGGAAAACATTCCCCATTACACCACCTCCATCATCCTGTGCTGCTGATGAGGGGTCCATGGATTTATGCTGTGAGACATGAGATTCATCAGGCCAGTCTGCAGTCTTCTCCTGTCCAGCTTCGGTGCCCAGTGCAGGCTTGGCTATATGTTCTTGGCTGACAGAACTGGAACCTGGCTGATGGTCTTCTGCTCTTGAAAGCCCATCCACCTCAACATGTCATGCTGTCTGAGATGCTCTTCTTTCTGAGAAACCTTTCTGCTCATAGTGTGAGCACTCTCAACTGATCTGGGTCTGAATCCACCCTTGCAGATCACATACACCACACATGCTGATGATCTT
Source organism: Megaleporinus macrocephalus (assembly GCA_021613375.1). Taxonomy (NCBI): domain Eukaryota; kingdom Metazoa; phylum Chordata; class Actinopteri; order Characiformes; family Anostomidae; genus Megaleporinus; species Megaleporinus macrocephalus. The sequence goes on along the minus strand of CM038714.1, from coordinate 6,704,595 downwards.
CTCTGGGGTGGATGGGATCTTCCAGCAGGACAATGTGACACATCATGCGTCCCACATTGATTGGAAGAGCTGACCAAGACTTGCAAGTACTACAGTAGGGCTTTGTATTGGCAAGAACCTGGCGATGCGATACATATCGTAATACAGGGGTCACAATTCAACATATCATGATATACTGTGATATTGCAAGCAAAGTGATATACTGTGATTTTTCAAATCCTACTATTAAAACACAACACTATATGAACAGGTTTATCAATACTTACAATAGCATTGCGCCCTTGTGCTGCTTGTTAATGTTGGAGTGGAGCTGAAAATGGATTACAACACTGCCATCTAATGGTAAGAGGTTTAAACACAACACATAATGATTCACTGTCTGCCAGGAATCTGTGTATCGATACTGTGTTTTTCAGAATTGTTAAAGTATCAATAAACATAATATCCCCATATTCCATATTTCAATATTTTCTTACACCCCTAGTGGTGAGAGATGCGTAATGGAACGTAATGATCAAAACCTGTGTGGGGAAAAAAAACCAAACGGACTGGTGTGGCACACAGGTGTTTTCTTTTCTTTCTTTTTAATCAGTCTTACGCAATCATAAATGCTCTATTAATATTAATACCATGTGCTGCCAGTGTGGACTGTACAGTCCTCCTTATCGCTCCTCTCTATTCAGTAATCACCCCATAATCAAAAGAATGGACCGAAGGGTGTCGTTACATGAAAGGAGTAAAACCTCAGTTTCCTCCATCAGGCAAACAAGCTCATCCACACAATTTCCGTGTGCAGGTCCGCTATTATTGTACGCGAAAGTGTTTGAATTAATGTTCCATTTGGAGACGGCCTCTCCTCTAATGGCTCATTACGCTTCAATATGCCTGCAGCGTTTTCTCTTAACGCTACAACCATCAGGGGGAGAGATTACGCTCCTCGTATTCAGCAGGACTGTCTGCTCTGACGTCGCTCTTATTGTTTTTCAGCTCTCTGTTATACGTTTGCTTGACTTCGTGTGCGCGCAGATTTGTTCCTGTATGTAATTAAAGGGCCGTAGCTTGTGGTTTTCTGGTATCGGGTGCAAAGAAACTTGATGTTTATTCTTTGAGTTGACACTTACAGTTTATTTACTGAATTAAACATATTGGGGCGAAAATAAAGCCTTTAGAATAGAAGTAAATTTTTTTACCGCCTCTTGTGCCAGATGGACGACAGCAAACCAGATATTACTTGTTCTTAATGACACACTGTGAGTAACAAGAAGCTCCATCAGGAGTTCAAATCTCCTGTTTTTTGCGTGAAATGAACAGGATGTTGAATATTGTTTCTAAATAAAATGTTATTTATTTATTTATTTATTTATTTATTTTGGGAGCCGTGAATGCCAAATGTTGTTGACGTCCCTACAAATCCCCGTAGTAATAGCAAAAATATGAGCTCAGAGCTCCTCCTGCCCTTCTCCACCTTAAACACTCTCCGCTAATCATCACCCATTTTTACCCGTGATGATCAGCCGTGTAGCGATATCAGCTGCAGAGTAATGCTTTTATATGATGCTGCAAACGCGTAAATGCAGCATTATGAATTCAGAGAGAATAGGCGGGGCTAAACCTGCTGCAGGCTAAACTGATGTGTGTGTAGATGTGTTGGTGTTTGTGATGTCACTAGTTGTGCACATTGCACATCACAGACGACCTGACATGGACCACACACACCTCCTCCCTGGTCAAGAAAGCGCAACAGCGCCTTCACTTCCTTCGAAGGATGAGAAGAGCTAACCTTCCGCCTCATATCCTCACTACATTCTACAGAGGAACAATAGAGAGTATCCTGACCAGCAGCCTCACGGTCTGGTACAGCAGCTGCACCATCACCGAACAGAAATCACTCCAGAGAGTGGTGAGGACAGCAGAGCGCATCACCAGGTCCTCACTTCCACCTGTACAAGATCTGTACCCATCACGGTGCCACAGCAGAGCCACCAAGATGGTCAGAGATCCCACCCACCAAGCTCACGGACTGTTCAGACTGCTGCCCTCCGGAAAACGCTACCACAGCATGCGGTGCAGGACTTCCAGACTGAGCAAAAGTTTCTTTCCACAAGCCATCAGACTGCTCAACACTTCCTGATGAGCAGACTCATCAGATCTGTTAAACTCTTGAACATATACCTACTTCATACTCAGGTGGTCCTCCACTTAATGCTGCTAATTTTGTGCAATAGACTCATTGTTTCTGTCTACACCTAAGCACTCTACACCTTAAAATGTTTACAGTTTACAGTGTTATGTTTAGATTGTTAGTGTGCAATATTTTGTCAGAACTGTGCAATATATATATATATTCCCTTTAAGTGCAAAACATCTGCAAAAACATTTTTTTTTTAAATATATCTATCTATTTAGAGTATATCTCACTATTTATCACACACACTCTATATTTTCCACCGCACTGTCATGTTGTTATTTATTTGTCATGTTAGTTGTACTGTCATATTAGTTGTACTGTCATGTTAGTTGTATTGTCATGTTAGTTGTACTGTCATGTTAGTTGTATTGTCATGTTAGTTGTATGTCTTGTGTTTTTATATATCTGCACATTGGAGTTTGGAGAAACGCAATCTCGTTCAGCTATGCACTCAGTTGACAATGTCTAAATGACAATAAAGTTCACTTTGACTTTGAGTTATAAATGGGCTGATTAAGCAGCTGGAGGAGAGACTTTAAACCTTTAATAGTGTTTATGTGCAGCATCAAACTGATGTGATCAAATGTTTTATGTTGAATGTGCCCTTTAAATTAGATACAGCATTACTGCAGTCTTAGAGGAGGGCTGGTGGTGGAGGCGGTTGTTGTTGGCCGTGTGGTAAACTAGCCGGCCAGCTGGGGTGAGTGTTGTCTGGGAAATTAAAATGTTACTGGTCCAGTTTACTCCACTTCAGTAAAGCCATGCGGGGATAAAAGACGAGTGTATGTAAACGTTTATCATGTCTGATTACGACACCATGAGAGTAAATCGAATTACAGTCTGTCTAATTATAATCCTGCAGGACAAATACAAACCTGTAATGTCCAAATCACAGAGCGTAGAGAAGCCTCTCCTCTCTACTCTACTCCTTTCCTCCTCTTCACTCCTCTCCTACTCTTCACTCCTCTCCTCCCTCACCCTCTTTTCCACTACTCTCCTGCCCCATCCTCTCCTTTCCACTCCTCTCCTCTCGTCTCCTTTCCATTCCTCTTTCCCACTCTTCGCCTCTCCTCACCCACTTTCCACTCCTCTCCTCAAACTCTTCTCCTGTGCTCTCCTCTCCACTCATCTTCTCTCCTTTCCTCGACCTCTTCCCCTCTTCTCCTCACCATTTTCTCCTCTCTTCTCTCCTGTCCTTGTTTCTTCTTCTCTTGTCACCCTCTTCTCCTGTTCTCTCCTCTCTTTTCTTTCTCTCTCCTTGTCTCTCCTCCCCTCTCTTCTCCTCTTCTCCCCGGTTTGCCTCCTCTCCCTTGAGTGTGGATCTGGAGTCAGGTTCTGACTGATGTACTGATTATCTGGTAAAATGGTAATCGTTGGTAATGTGTGTTTTGCAGTTCAGTGTGTGGGTGGTGTCTACTGATGTAAATAAGCGGCTACTGCTGCTGTTCTCTGGTATCAGAAGTGGAGTTGCACTGTGGTAAGGTGTGGCCAAAGTGATTACCTGTGATGTCACCACCTTCATGCATTGAAATGCTTGTGATGAGGTACGGTGTGTGTTGTGCTGGTGTGAGTGGATCAGACACAGCAGTGCTGCTGCTGGAATGTTTAAACACCTCAGTGTCACTGCTGGACTGAGAAACGTCCACCGACCAAAACTATCCAGACAGCAGTGTCCTGTGGGCGGCATCCTGTGTCCACTGATGAAGAACTAGAGGAACACAAACTGTGCAGCAGAAGATGAGCTACTGTCTCTGACTTTACATCTACAAGGTGGACCAGCAAGTAGTAGGAGTGTCTAATAGAGTGGACAGTGAGTGGACACAGTGTTTAAACACTCCCGCAGCACTGCTGTCTCTGATCCACTCACACCAGCACAACACACAATAGCACACCACCACCACGTCAGTGTCACTGCAGTGCTGAGAATGACCCGTCTCCCTAATAGTATCTGCACTGTGGTGGTCCTGACCACTTAAATCCATGTATAACTTTTATGTTTCAAGTCCAGCGGATAAAAGGTGTGTGGTGTGTGTCGGTCAGCCCGAGTGGATGCTGGCTTCTGACAGCCAGGTGTGCTGTAGGAGGTAGAAAAAAGAAAAACAAGATTTCTGTTTACAAAGGCTGCCGTGCTCGCATCAGTCATTCACCGGCTTCTGTGGTGCTGCAGTGCACGGCGGCAAGGGTGCAGCTCTGTCCAGACTTTTCATGTCTGGAAGCAGATGAGCGCAGGAGGCAGTCTTTGTCCTGGCATGCGGGCGTGGGCTGAAGACGAGCTCTGTCGGTTTTCTTTCAGGTGAGATAGCTGCACAACTCTACTACCTCACTGGACTCTATTTATTACACATTGCACAATTTGCACACTACCAATTATTTATTTTATTAGCAATTTCATTAGCAATTATTTATTATTCTCTGTCTGTACTGTGTTGTGTTGTCTGTCCGCACTTGTTTGTTCATGTTGCACTTGTGTCTGTATGCACTGTCTATGTTGCACCATGGTCCTGGAGGAACGTTGTTTCGTTTCACTGTGTACTCTGTATGTAGTTGAAATGACAATAAAACCCACTTGACTTGACATGAAAAAAGAGAGGGGGGCGGTTTGGCGTCTTCAACCTCAGACAGAACTCTAACCTAGTCATCTTGAGAGTTTTGTGTACTACACCCACACACACCAATCGAGCATAACATTAAACCACCTCTTATCAGCTTCACTGACCATACAGGAGCTACACTTACAGACTGTAGTTCATCTGATTCTCTGTACACTTTATTCCTCTGTTCTTTAATGATCAGAACCCCCACAGGACCACCACAGAGCAGATACTATTAGGGAGGTGGATCATTCTCAGCACTGCAGTGACACTGACGTGGTGGTGGTGTGTTAGTGTGTGTTGTGCTGGTGTGAGTCTGTAAGTGTAGATCTACAGAGTGCTCCTGGGGCAGTCGTGGACTGAAGGTTAGGGATCCAGTCTTGTGACTGGAGGGTTGCCAGTTCGATCCCTTGAGCAAGGTACCTAACTGCTAAGGGCTGCCCAACGCTCCGGGCACTGCCCTCTAGTGTGTGTGTTCACTAGTGTGTGTGTGTATGTGGGTGTTTCACTGCCCCCTTGTGTGTGTGTGTTCACTAGTGTGTGTGTGTATGTGGGTGTTTTACTGCCCCCTAGTGTGTGTGTTCACTAGTGTGTATGTGGGTGTTTCACTGCCCCCTAGTGTGTATGTTCACTAGTTTGTGTGTATGTGGGTGTTTCACTGCCCCCTAGTGTGTGTGTTCACTAGTGTGTGTGTAGGTGGGTGTTTCACTGCCCCCTAGTCGTTGACTGAAGGTTAGGGATCCAGTCTTGTGACTGGAGGGTTGCCAGTTCGATCCCTTGAGCAAGGTACCTAACTGCTAAGGGCTGCCCAACGCTCCGGACATGTGTACTCACTGCCCCCTAGTGTGTGTGTTCACTAGTGTGTGTGTGTATGTGGGTGTTTCACTGCCCCCTAGTGTGTATGTTCACTAGTGTGTGTGTGTGTATGTGGGTGTTTCACTGCCCCCTAGTGTGTATGTTCACTAGTGTGTGTGTGTATGTGGGTATTTCACTGCCCCCTAGTGTGTATGTTCACTAGTGTGTGTGTGTATGTGGGTGTTTCACTGCCCCCTAGTGTGTATGTTCACTAGTGTGTGTGTGTGTGTATGTGGGTGTTTCACTGCCCCCTAGTGTGTATGTTCACTAATGTGTGTGTGTGTATATGTGGGTGTTTTACTGCCCCCTAGTGTGTGTGTATGTGGATGTTTCACTGCCCCCTAGTGTGTACGTTCACTTGTGCGTATGTGGATGTTTCACTGCCCCTAGTGTGTGTGTTCACTAGTGTGTGTGTATGTGGGTGTTTCACTGCCCCCTAGTGTGTGTGTTCACTAGTGTGTGTGTATGTGGGTGTTTCACTGCCCGCTAGTGTGTGTGTTCACTAGTGTGTGTATGTGGGTGTTTCACTGCCCGCTAGTGTGTGTGTTCACGAGTGTGTGTGTATGTGGGTGTTTCACTGCCCCTAGTGTGTGTGTGTATGTGGGTGTTTCACTGCCCGCTAATGTGTGTGTTCATGAGTGTGTATGTGTATGTGGGTGTTTCACTGCCCCTAGTGTGTGTGTGTTCACTAGTGTGTGTGTATGTGGGTATTTCACTGCACGGATGGGTTAAATGCGGAGGTCAGATTCCGCTGTGTGCAAACATGTGGCTAATTCTTATTCTTAATTCTATATGGTCAGTGGAGCTGACCACTGATTGGCTGTTGTGGCTGGTGGGGTGGTTAAAAATGCACAAGTAAACTTTTCAACTTGAGTTTATATCTAATGTTTAAAACTGAACTACGAGTAAAGGTGTCTCATCTGTTAACTACAATAACATACGGCTACTGGACTGCACCTAATGATTAATTTCTAATTTCAACTAATTTAGGGATTTAAATTTTTATTGTTTTGTTATGGACTGCAGTGCTGAGAATGACCCGTCTCCCTAATAGTATCTGCACTGTGGTGGTCCTGACCACTTAAATCCATGTATAACTTTTATGTTTCAAGTCCAGCGGATAAAAGGTGTGTGGTGTGTGTCGGTCAGCCCGAGTGGATGCTGGCTTCTGACAGCCAGGTGTGCTGTAGGAGGTAGAAAAAAGAAAAACAAGATTTCTGTTTACAAAGGCTGCCGTGCTCGCATCAGTCATTCACCGGCTTCTGTGGTGCTGCAGTGCACGGCGGCAAGGGTGCAGCTCTGTCCAGACTTTTCATGTCTGGAAGCAGATGAGCGCAGGAGGCAGTCTTTGTCCTGGCATGCGGGCGTGGGCTGAAGACGAGCTCTGTCGGTTTTCTTTCAGGTGAGATAGCTGCACAACTCTACTACCTCACTGGACTCTATTTATTACACATTGCACAATTTGCACACTACCAATTATTTATTTTATTAGCAATTTCATTAGCAATTATTTATTATTCTCTGTCTGTACTGTGTTGTGTTGTCTGTCCGCACTTGTTTGTTCATGTTGCACTTGTGTCTGTATGCACTGTCTATGTTGCACCATGGTCCTGGAGGAACGTTGTTTCGTTTCACTGTGTACTCTGTATGTAGTTGAAATGACAATAAAACCCACTTGACTTGACATGAAAAAAGAGAGGGGGGCGGTTTGGCGTCTTCAACCTCAGACAGAACTCTAACCTAGTCATCTTGAGAGTTTTGTGTACTACACCCACACACACCAATCGAGCATAACATTAAACCACCTCTTATCAGCTTCACTGACCATACAGGAGCTACACTTACAGACTGTAGTTCATCTGATTCTCTGTACACTTTATTCCTCTGTTCTTTAATGATCAGAACCCCCACAGGACCACCACAGAGCAGATACTATTAGGGAGGTGGATCATTCTCAGCACTGCAGTGACACTGACGTGGTGGTGGTGTGTTAGTGTGTGTTGTGCTGGTGTGAGTCTGTAAGTGTAGATCTACAGAGTGCTCCTGGGGCAGTCGTGGACTGAAGGTTAGGGATCCAGTCTTGTGACTGGAGGGTTGCCAGTTCGATCCCTTGAGCAAGGTACCTAACTGCTAAGGGCTGCCCAACGCTCCGGGCACTGCCCTCTAGTGTGTGTGTTCACTAGTGTGTGTGTGTATGTGGGTGTTTCACTGCCCCCTTGTGTGTGTGTGTTCACTAGTGTGTGTGTGTATGTGGGTGTTTTACTGCCCCCTAGTGTGTGTGTTCACTAGTGTGTATGTGGGTGTTTCACTGCCCCCTAGTGTGTATGTTCACTAGTTTGTGTGTATGTGGGTGTTTCACTGCCCCCTAGTGTGTGTGTTCACTAGTGTGTGTGTAGGTGGGTGTTTCACTGCCCCCTAGTCGTTGACTGAAGGTTAGGGATCCAGTCTTGTGACTGGAGGGTTGCCAGTTCGATCCCTTGAGCAAGGTACCTAACTGCTAAGGGCTGCCCAACGCTCCGGACATGTGTACTCACTGCCCCCTAGTGTGTGTGTTCACTAGTGTGTGTGTGTATGTGGGTGTTTCACTGCCCCCTAGTGTGTATGTTCACTAGTGTGTGTGTGTGTATGTGGGTGTTTCACTGCCCCCTAGTGTGTATGTTCACTAGTGTGTGTGTGTATGTGGGTATTTCACTGCCCCCTAGTGTGTATGTTCACTAGTGTGTGTGTGTATGTGGGTGTTTCACTGCCCCCTAGTGTGTATGTTCACTAGTGTGTGTGTGTGTGTATGTGGGTGTTTCACTGCCCCCTAGTGTGTATGTTCACTAATGTGTGTGTGTGTATATGTGGGTGTTTTACTGCCCCCTAGTGTGTGTGTATGTGGATGTTTCACTGCCCCCTAGTGTGTACGTTCACTTGTGCGTATGTGGATGTTTCACTGCCCCTAGTGTGTGTGTTCACTAGTGTGTGTGTATGTGGGTGTTTCACTGCCCCCTAGTGTGTGTGTTCACTAGTGTGTGTGTATGTGGGTGTTTCACTGCCCGCTAGTGTGTGTGTTCACTAGTGTGTGTATGTGGGTGTTTCACTGCCCGCTAGTGTGTGTGTTCACGAGTGTGTGTGTATGTGGGTGTTTCACTGCCCCTAGTGTGTGTGTGTATGTGGGTGTTTCACTGCCCGCTAATGTGTGTGTTCATGAGTGTGTATGTGTATGTGGGTGTTTCACTGCCCCTAGTGTGTGTGTGTTCACTAGTGTGTGTGTATGTGGGTATTTCACTGCACGGATGGGTTAAATGCGGAGGTCAGATTCCGCTGTGTGCAAACATGTGGCTAATTCTTATTCTTAATTCTATATGGTCAGTGGAGCTGACCACTGATTGGCTGTTGTGGCTGGTGGGGTGGTTAAAAATGCACAAGTAAACTTTTCAACTTGAGTTTATATCTAATGTTTAAAACTGAACTACGAGTAAAGGTGTCTCATCTGTTAACTACAATAACATACGGCTACTGGACTGCACCTAATGATTAATTTCTAATTTCAACTAATTTAGGGATTTAAATTTTTATTGTTTTGTTATGGATTTGTAACCAATGGATGATTTTATATATATATATGTGTGTGTGTGTGTGTGTGTGTGTGTGTGTGTGTGTGTGTGTAGTAATTTGTTGTCGAAAGAACACAAGGAGCTGTGGAATTTATGACTCTGTGGGGGGCTCAGAAGTACGAGGAAAACACATGGCCATTCTGGACATGTATTAGAGGGTATCTTAAACACGCGTGATCTATAATGATATAAATGGTTAAAGACTAAGAGTCTACACTCAGACTCGACTCTTAGAGGCACAAATGATACGTAGCCTACGTGCCTGTGTTTCTGTGTAAAACACTCCCACAGCTTGATGTGAGATGTACATGACTCATTGTTTGTAGCTGCAGCTTGCGCCCCGGATAAATCCATGCTTTCAGTCGGCGCGGCCACCTGTGCTAATTAATTACGACGATGTGCTGCCCCAGCCCTAGTTGTATTTATTTGTTACAGTGTTTATACGAGCCGGCTCCCCTAGACATTGTGTTTAATATGCAGTGATCTGAAACGTCACGGTTAAACTAAACTTCATTTAAAGTTATGAATGATTTTTGATTCTCATGGAAAGTTTTGTTTCCAGCAGTAACGACATGTACTTGCATCTTTATTAGGTGTTTATTAGCAGATCTTCTGTCACCACAAACCACAACAAGTGTAAATATATGTATGATAAATAAATCTAACTATTAGTTGTAGTAATAGAAATAATAGCTTTGTATTTAATTAAATTAATTAAACTTACATCAGGTAAACTTACCTATACAGTACAATTATAGGGGACTCTTATTATGAAAGCTTTGCTGTTCCTGCTGAACGTGCTGCGCGGGAAGTGGTGCGCAGTTAATTCTGTTCTCAGTGTATTGGTTTGATAATTCCACTCATTAACTGTGATGAGATGCGTCTCCGGCTGTGTCTGCGAGGCTGAACGTGAAAGAGTCACTGCTGCCCTTTAAACATGTAGTAGTTGCTGAAAGGAGACACACAGTCAACTTTAGCTTGAAGTGCTGCTGCCCATTTTAACACCAAATTGGTGGGCACTGTTTATACTGTCGGTAACCTATTCACTTGAATAATCAGACAACCGAAGAAATCAGATTAAGGTCAGATTATTTAATGCATATAGACGTCTCAATGTATCCGACATCAGACTATATATTATAACTTTCTATGAGGGAGCTTTGAGAGGTGGACATGTGTGTGTGTATTTTTTTAATCTTGCGCTCCTACAGACAATCAGCATGAGATAAATGGTGTGTCTCAAGTAAGTAGCTACTGTTTAAGTAGCAGTGTTCTCTCCTCATCTCTCCTCATAAAACAGATTACTGAGACGCTCTAGTTTGAGAGAGACTGCGTCACGGCTTGTTCCCACCCACTGCAGCACGCCACCGATGGTTACCAGCCGGCATTCAAAACAATAGCCAGAGGCTTAAAAATCTGCTAGCATAAATGCTAATGTCTCGAGTATAAAACTGTTAAATGGTCAGAGACTCGTTACAGAGTTGATAATAAAATACTGTTTTGTGTGATTATATGACCAGAAACACATTAAAACTCCAGAGAGAATCAAAATATCTCACTTTTAAAACCACTTCACTGCTCGTAGATTAGCCTGCGTTGCATCATGGGATTGTCTTAGTGGCTGAGGAAGTGTTCGATGCTTCCCTAAAATCAGGTAAAAATATATATTTTTTTCTTTTTTTCAGATTTTATCTTTCTGCATTATTGGAATGCGGTAGCTGCTGTTTACATTGTCATGATGAATGGACCAATAGAAATGCTCCAAAATCACTTGTAAAGAATTCTGGTTCTTACATTAAAAGTAAAGACTGTTTTTGTCCTCTCCTGTAAAGTCACCAGTTTAAAGAAGCTCCCCCCCATCCCTCCATCCCCTAGAACCTACGGCTGCCATTGTCTTGGTGTCGGTCCCAGTTTCGTTTGTCGTCTTCTGGTTTTCTCTCCTCCTTTAGCGTTTTTGGGCTAAATGACAAGTTCTAGCTATTTATTCTACTCAATTAGTGGTCCCAATTAGCATGTTCATATCATTAGTACAGTGTAGCCACTTAGTGTTTCAATCGTGTTACCTTAAATGGTGCTGTGGTTGCAAGCTGGTGTCAGTTCTAATAGCTGCTGCACTGTTTAAGGTGGTACACGATATTTCGAACATGATGCTGGTGAATAAGCTGATTTCAACCTCATAGTTTTAATGCTGGTAGTGTTTTTGTTTAAGATATAAACTGAATATATCTCAGCTGGAGATTTATTCATGGAGCTGCTGATGAATCTGTGCTACAGCAGAACTTTTCAACATGGATTCTTCTTCTTTCAGCGTCTAGCAGTCGTTGCTGTAGCTCCACCTTATTCAAGCTGCCTGGCATTGAACTGTTTCACCATCCACCTTCCCCTTCTGATCTGATACCTGTGATCCCAATATCTATTGTTTGATTAATTTGATTATTGGACAGCGACGATATTCTGTTACTCATCTGTAAGCTCCTAAAATAAAACATTATCATCATTATTATTAATAGTCGCTCATGTGTTTTGTTCATGCTTACTGGAGAGAAAACCTTCTCTTTTGTTTAAAAGTCCAGTTTGAAACTCTTGAAACCAGTTTCATTCTGTTTGGTGTTCTGCAGATCCGGGACATGAGCAACGATGAAAGTATCTGAAGGTGCCTCCGTCTAAAAGAACCTCAGCAGGAGCGAACAAGGCTCAGCACTTCCAACACACCATGACCGTCCACCTAGACATCATGAAGATATCAGTAATAAATTGAAGGAGGTACAAACTGTGTGACTGTTTTTATGGTTTTAAAGGGGTTTGATGGTGAGCAGGTGTGTGTCCTTCATCTCCAGAGTGACTCACATCTCCAGTGTTTGATCTTCGTTCTTGTACCGCGGCTCAGAAACATGTCGAACGCATTTGAATGTCACTACTGCCTAATAAACTGTGTCTGTTCATCAAAGGACTCATTCTCTCGTATTTATTCCCGTCTGTAAAACTCGCTGTGATGGTATTTCCTTTTTTCAGGTGTCTCCCCCAGAAAGTCGGACCCCGCTGACAACTCTCTGTGACGTTTTCGTGACGGCCATTTATAGCTCGGCCGACACCAATCTCAGCATGGACGGTCAAGTACTGTACAGCTCACATAGCAGTGGAGACGACAACAAAGTGCTGTCTACATACAGTGATCACATTTCATTACTCGACAGCTGAGCTTAATCTGTTACTCTAGTTCAACCGAACCTAGTTCACAAATAATCAGGCTTAGTTCTTAATTCTTTATTATTTTTACAGTAGATCTGAAGATCTGGAGCAACATGATGTTCATTAAGTTCAGTACTCAGTTTAATAATCCCTACTGACTCCCCAATAAACTCATTACGCCATCAAACATCCTCATTATTCTTTTAATTAATGTTCATTCAGTTCAGTTTTCAGTTTAATAATCGTCTTAATGTTTATACTGTGAGTACAGCATAAACCCAAATGACACAAAGCAACTCTAACTTTTATTTATTTTTAAAGCAGCTGATAGAGTTGCTTCCAATAATTAAATTCATCATACCCAACCCAGTAAATCTGTTAACAGCGGTAATGATAACATTAGTCCTGTAACTCCAGCACCGCGACTCGAACTCGTCGAGGAAGCCTGAGGATCTTTCTGCTTCTTGACGTAAGAGTGAGTAATCAGAAGTATTTCTCATTTTTACCAGCGCAGAATCAGTCAGTTAATGTTGAAGAATGAACACTGAGTCACAGGCTGTGGTTTAAGAGCACTTTATTGTTCATCGAGGCTACTTAAAGTACAAAACAATGGCCTGCCAATTTTGTTTCCGTTTCTTTATCAGCTTTTTTTTTTAATAAAAAGAAAACCCAAGGCCACGAAACAAGGGTAAAATACAAATTTACAAACCATTTTGAGGCCCACCAGAGACGCTGCGGCGTGAATCGAGCGCTCGTCTGGTTGGTTCCTTTGATTTTTAACCATTTGCAAGCAGAGCGTTGGCAGTTAGAAGTAAACCAGTCGGGCCGGAGTGGAGTTACTCATCGCAGACGAGTAGCTGTAAGATGAGCACTTTTTCCTTCTTTCTTTTAACTTTGTTCAATTGTCTCCAGAGACAGTTGAAAAGCCTGCTCAGTAGCCTTTTAGAAATAATACACAAGTGGCTATAACGCAGTGTTTTCATAGAATAACTGTGTTCCTGCACTTTAAACAGACAAATCTACAAATGAAAAAGATCAACTTTTTTTTCTCAAAGCATGATTACAATAAAAGGACAGGGAAAAAAATTAAATAGCTACATATCATTAACAAATTAATTGTTCCTCAAAACATACCTACAATTTTTTTTCTATACATTCGTTACGCACAGCGCAATGATGGTCTTTATAGTTACCTATATAAAAAGTTTTCTCGTTAAGTGATTTACCTACAGCGTGTAGGGTAAATGTGTGTCGACAACAGAAAGTGAGGGTCCTACCTCGGAAACCGGCAGTAAAATATGTTAATATTGACCTTGGGACGTCTTGTCCTGTCCCCCCATCCCCCTTCTGTATTCATGCACAGAAAGAGATGGATGGAGAGATGGAGGGAGGGAGGAAGAGATGGAGGGAGGGAGGGAGAGATGGAGGGAGGGAAGGAAGGAGAGATGGAGGGAGGGAGGGAGAGATGGAGGGAGGGAGGGAGAGATGGAGGGAGGGAGGGAAGGAGAGATGGAGGGAGGGAGGGAGAGATGGAGGGAGGGAGGTTGTGTGTGTGCTGATGGCCTAATGCAACTTTTGTTTTGTTTTTTCCCCCCATATTGGATACATACAAGAAAAGTAAAAAAACAGTCATTTGCAGAGTCTTTTGAGAATTAGTGTGAATTTGTCGCATCTTGTACAAAAAAAAAAAAGGGAACATCCGATGACTTTAAATGCGATGACGGAATGTAAGGACAAGCTTAAGATGAGCAGCGCCTTGGCCCGAGCATCATCTTAATACGCAACCTCTTGTCACAACAAAGTTTCTAGTAAGTACACGAGCGAGAGTCAGAAGCGAGACCTGTACCAAGTTCCCTATGGGAGGAATGTACTTCACTATGGTACAGGTGGGCTGTTACAGGAAAAACAACAGAGAGAGAGACCCCTACGATCTAGAAACGAAAAGAAAAACTTGGCTCTCAACATTTTCGGCAGATTGTCAACCTGTCCACAGCTGCTGTTCTTCAGTCATGCATTAAAGAAGAAAAATCGCGCATAGCATCCTGTACCACGGATTAATATCATATAACTCCAATTGTTAATCTCTCTCTCTCTCTCTCTCTCTCTCTCTCTCTCTCTCTCTCTCTCTATATATATATATATATATATATATATATATATATATATATATATATATATATATATATATATATATATATATATATATATAGTTAGATAGATAAGATGGCCTGCCCGGAGGCTGTCCTCTTTAATCTGGCTGCTATCACAATGAATATTGAATAAAAAATAATATTGAGTACAACCGTACCAGCAGTAAGTTTATCTAGGATTGTTACTGACAAAAATAAACTAAAATCTGAGGAAGAAAATAAAAGGAAAGCTAATAGTATTAAAGAATTAAATGTCTACATAATAATAGATACCAGCTATTTATATATATAAAAAAAAAAAAAGAAGGATCTGTGGTGTGAGACAACCAGAGAGACGAAAGAAAGAAGCAAACGAGAATGGCTCTCTTAAAACGGGCAAATTAAAAAAAAGAAGAAAAAAAAAGAAAAACAAGGTTTGCATCAGAGGTTTCTTTGGTATTTGAGGCAGGTTGTTAGCTGACGCATATCCTAATAAACACAACATCCTGCACATTAATTCTTTTTTTTTCTTCTTTTTCTTAGTGTAGGCATCGAAATCAAATGCCGAGCTAAAATGTACACAAGCATAAAGAGAGGGGGAAAAAACAAACAAACGAAAGAAAATCAAAAGCTTCCTCGCCTCCGTCTTTATGTACATGGCTAGCACTAGCGCTGCTTGAAGCCGAGCTAAAACATGCATGGGATGGTGGGGTGAGCTGGTCCTTGTGTTTTTTCTTTTCTTTTTTTCTTTCCTCAAGAAACGAGGGAGGGGGAGTGATTGTGGTTGACCATGTTGCAGTTTGGGGACGAGTCAGGTCTTCCAGAGGAGCTGCCCTTGGCCTTGATCTGCAGCCAGGTCTCTCCGAGCGCCTTGGCGAAGTGGTCATCCACGGAGCCGGTGATGGACACTGAGTTGGTGACCGGCTCTGGCTCCTTGTAGTTCTTCCCCAGGCTGCGGCGGAAGTGCTCCTCAATCACGGGGTCGCAGGCGGTGTTAGCTGCAGAAGAGGGGGTGGGGACAAAAAAAAAAAACAACAACATTCTTTGATCACAGAAGGAAGAGAAGCCACCACTGAAGCTGGTTCATGTGAAGGATACACCACCGTGTGCTACCCAGAAGACTTTTACAGGGACGTGAGTGCAGACAGACAAACACAAAGCAAATCCAGCTCCACTTTAAATCTGATGAGACAATCAGAACACTGTCTTTAAGGAACAGAACAGATAATTATATAAACCCAATTAAACACAGAATTTAATGATGCTGAAAGGCGTCTGCTCTGTTCCTTCTGTATCTCTGCTCTCCTCGATTCTGCCATCTGCTTTTCAGGGTACGAGAGGAGCAGCAGCAGAAAGCATTTAAGTTAAAGACATCTTGGAGACACTCTTATCCAGACAGACTAAGAATGTACCTGTACACAGGTAGGTGAAGGTGGTGTTACAGTTTATCTGTACACAAGGTAGGTGAAGGTGGTGTTACAGTTTATCTGTACACAGGTAGGTGAATGTAGTGTTATAGTTTACATATACACAGGGAGGTGAAGGTAGTGTTACAGTTTATCTGTACACAGGTAGGTGAAGGTGGTGTTACAGTTTATCTCTACACAGGTAAGTGAAGGTAGTGTTATAGTTTACATATACACAGGGAGGTGAAGGTAGTGTTACAGTTTATCTGTACACAGGTAAGTGAAGGTAGTGTTATAGTTTACATATACACAGGGAGGTGAAGGTAGTGTTACAGTTTATCTGTACACAGGTAGGTGAATGTAGTGTTATAGTTTACATATACACAGGCAGGTGAAGGTAGTGTTACAGTTTATCTGTACACATGTAGGTGAAGGTAGTGTTACAGTTTATCTGTACACAGGTAGGTGAAGGTGGTGTTACAGTTTATCTGTACACAGGTAGGTGAAGGTGGTGTTACAGTTTATCTGTACACAGGTAGGTGAAGGTGGTGTTACAGTTTATCTGTACACAGGTAGGTGAAGGTAGTGTTATAGTTTGCATATACACAGGCAGGTGAAGGTGGTGTTACAGTTTATCTCTACACAGGTAGGTGAAGGTAGTGTTACAGTTTATCTGTACACATGTAGGTGAAGGTAGTGTTACAGTTTACATATACACAGGCAGGTGAAGGTGGTGTTACAGTTTATCTCTACACAGGTAGGTGAAGGTGGTGTTACAGTTTATCTGTACACAGGTAGGTGAAGGTAGTGTTACAGTTTATCTGTACACAGGTAGGTGAAGGTGGTGTTACAGTTTATCTGTACACAGGTAGGTGAAGGTAGTGTTACAGTTTATCTCTACACAGGTAGGTGAAGGTGGTGTTACAGTTTATCTGTACACAGGTAGGTGAAGGTGGTGTTACAGTTTATCTGTACACAGGTAGGTGAAGGTGGTGTTACAGTTTATCTGTACACAGGTAGGTGAAGGTAGTGTTACAGTTTACATATACACAGGTAGGTGAAGGTAGTGTTACAGTTTATCTGTACACAGGTAGGTGAAGGTGGTGTTACAGTTTATCTGTACACAGGTAGGTGAAGGTAGTGTTACAGTTTACATATACACAGGTAGGTGAAGGTAGTGTTACAGTTTACATATACACAGGTAGGTGAAGGTAGTGTTACAGTTTACATATACACAGGTAGGTGAAGGTAGTGTTACAGTTTACCCATAGACAGGTGGGGATTTGAACCCCCAATTTATGGTAGTGAGAGCAGCAGTGTAACCCACTACCAACTCCTACCTTCAGTCTTCAGCATTTTCAATCACGTTAACTAATTTTTGGTTTTTTAACAGTTAATTAAAGATGCACCAATCAAGCGGTCAGTGTTATTATTTAAAGGTTTTCAGCTTGATGACCAGCCAATCAGTCTCAGATCCAGTCTATTTACTCATGGTGGGGGTTCATAGATATACCCACCACACAGAAAAAAGAAAACATGGAGAACCAGAGAATACAGTCCTGCCTTTTATTTGCTGTGTTGAAAAACAGAGATCTGACTGGAGAACTGACTGGAGGTTGATGTCAGTGTCCAGCCTGAATGCTCAGCAGGTCGACCAAGATTTCTGGTTACACAGTATTTGCAGCTAATAGTCTTTTTCTGGTACCTGTTGCACCGGTTTCCTTCAGGGAAAGTACAAATACAGCACTAAGTACATTTTTTGTTGGACGTTTGTACACTGTACAATAATTTCAGCATGTTTGTTTTCTTGAAATAAGAGCAGAAAACCCATTGATTCACCACATGTACAATAGAAGACAAAAGGCGTCTGTTTTAGCAACTTCCCACCGGCATTGTGCCAGGTTTTAACATGCAGCAAATCAGAATTAAACTAATAATCATCAGTACTCCATCAGCTTCTCTCCGTGGTGGACAGTGAAAATGTCCCAAAAAAGAGGACAGGAAACCTTTGAGGTTACATAAGAAGTTCTGAAATAAATTAAACCTCTTTCCCTGCAGTGCATGAGTAAAGATCCCTGCACAGGAATGAAATCTTATTTTCCGTGACCCCGCTTTGACCCTCTCCCAGGCTGGACTTATTTCATAACACATGCAAAATATGGCAGGTGATGCCGTTTTGAAGGCTGTGCTAGAGGACACTTACTGTTGGAGGGTCTCCTGAAGTTTGAAGGCAGGCCGGGTGAGCAGCCGTTGTGAGACACAGTGCAGTGCGAGAGGTTACAGTTGCGGTTGTTGGCCAGGGCACATGTGATCACGGAGGGCCGATTCTGCGTACAAGGCATGTACGTTTAAATACATAATAGAAAAGATCGTAAGAGACACCCAAGCAGAGACTTTCCCAGGTCATTAAAATGTACCTAATACACCAATATTTTTCCTTTGTGTAGTACAAATCTTTTTATAATGTCAGTCTAGATACAGCGTATGCAATTAAAATCATAACAGTGAAGTAAATAGTTCATATACAGAAAATTAATAATCACTATGATATCTTTTGGGAACGCCCTGTTATTAAAAAATACTGGAGAGTAGGGGTGTAAGAAAATATCGAAATATCGCAATGTTTCGTGATACCGTATCGATTCTCTTAAACACAGTATTGATACACAGATTCCTGGCAGACAGTGAATCATTGTGTGTTGTGTTTAAACCTCTGACCACTAGATGGCAGTGTTGTAATCCATTTTCAGCTCCACTCCAACATTAACAAGCAGCACAAGGACGCAATGCTATTGTAGGTATTGATAAACCTGTTCATATAGTGGTGTGTTTTAATAGTAGGATTTGAAAAATCGAAATATATCACTTTGCTTACACAGCCCTACTGGAAAAACATACACAGTGCACTACAGGCGATTTTGGAAATCCCCTTTAACTAGATTTGATGGTTTATATTTGGGAAACACCCCCATGGATACATGGGGCTCTTCAAGGGTATATCTATTTAAAGTACTCCTAGCAACAAATAAAAAGTAAGCCATTAACTAGAAATTGGTATCAACCAAATCCACCAAAAATAAGACACTGAATTAATGTTGTGAACAATATTTTTATACCGGAAAAAAAAAACATTTCGCCTAAAAATTCAAAAGAATCGATTTAACATAAACTGGGAAAATGATAAAATTATAAATTACTTTTTATAGGGCGTTCACTGAAGCCTCCCTCAAACTTTGTACCTAGTTTTAACAATCAGGATGTATTATTAAGGCAATTGTAAGAAGTGCATAGAAGATGTACATGTACAAGAGTGGTGAGGGTCTGCTCTGACTGTGAGACTGAGCACTGTGAGTGTGGTGGGTCGTGGAGTGGTGAGGGTCTGCTCTGACTGTGAGACTGAGCACTGTGAGTGTAGTGAGTCGTGGAGCGGTGAGGGTCTGCTCTGACTGTGAGACTGAGCACTGTGAGTGTAGTGGGTGGTGGAGTGGTGAGGGTCTGCTCTGACTGTGAGACTGAGCACTGTGAGTGTAGTGGGTCGTGGAGCGGTGAGGGTCTGCTCTGACTGTGAGACTGAGCACTGTGAGTGTAGTGGGTCGTGGAGCGGTGAGGGTCTGCTCTGACTGTGAGACTGAGCACTGTGAGTGTAGTGGGTCGTGGAGCGGTGAGGGTCTGCTCTGACTGTGAGACTGAGCACTGTGAGTGTAGTGGGTCGTGGAGCGGTGAGGGTCTGCTCTGACTGTGAGACTGAGCACTGGGAGTGTAGTGGGTCGTGGAGTGGTGAGGGTCTGCTCTGACTATGAGACTGAGCACTGGGAGTGTTGAGGGTCTGCTCTGACTGAGACTTAGCACTGTGAGTGTGGTGGGTCGTGGAGTGGTGAGGGTCTGCTCTGACTGTGAGACTGAGCACTGTGAGTGTAGTGGGTCGTGGAGCGGTGAGGGTCTGCTCTGATTGTGAGACTGAGCACTGTGAGTGTAGTGGGTGGTGGAGCGGTGAGGGTCTGCTCTGACTGTGAGACTGAGCACTGTGAGTGTAGTGGGTCGTGGAGCGGTGAGGGTCTGCTCTGACTGTGAGACTGAGCACTGTGAGTGTAGTGGGTCGTGGAGCGGTGAGGGTCTGCTCTGACTGTGAGACTGAGCACTGTGAGTGTAGTGGGTCGTGGAGCGGTGAGGGTCTGCTCTGACTGTGAGACTGAGCACTGTGAGTGTAGTGGGTCGTGGAGCGGTGAGGGTCTGCTCTGACTGTGAGACTGAGCACTGGGAGTGTAGTGGGTCGTGGAGTGGTGAGGGTCTGCTCTGACTGTGAGACTGAGCACTGGGAGTGTTGAGGGTCTGCTCTGACTGTGAGACTGAGCACTGTGAGTGTGGTGGGTCGTGGAGTGGTGAGGGTCTGCTCTGATTGTGAGACTGAGCACTGTGAGTGTAGTGGGTCGTGGAGCGGTGAGGGTCTGCTCTGATTGTGAGACTGAGCACTGTGAGTGTAGTGGGTGGTGGAGCGGTGAGGGTCTGCTCTGACTGTAAGACTGAGCACTGTGAGTGTAGTGGGTGGTGGAGTGGTGAGGGTCTGCTCTGACTGTGAGACTGAGCACTGTGAGTGTAGTGGGGTGGTGGAGTGGTGAGGGTCTGCTCTGACTGTGAGACTGAGCACTGTGAGTGTAGTGGGTCGTGGAGTGGTGAGGGTCTGCTCTGACTGTGAGACTGAGCACTGTGAGTGTAGTGGGTCGTGGAGTGGTGAGGGTCTGCTCTGACTGTGAGACTGAGCATTGTGAGTGTAGTGGGTCGTGGAGTGGTGAGGGTCTGCTCTGACTATGAGACTGAGCACTGGGAGTGTTGAGGGTCTGCTCTGACTGTGAGACTGAGCACTGTGAGTGTGGAGCACTGTGAGTGTTGAGGGTCTGCTCTGACTGTGAGACTGAGCACTGTGAGTGTAGTGGGGTCGTGGAGTAGTGAGGGTCTGCTCTGACTGTGAGACTGAGCACTGTGAGTGTAGTGGGTCGTGGAGTGGTGAGGGTCTGCTCTGACTGTGAGACTGAGCACTGTGAGTGTAGTGGGTCGTGGAGCGGTGAGGGTCTGCTCTGACTGTGAGACTGAGCACTGTGAGTGTAGTGGGTCGTGGAGCGGTGAGGGTCTGCTCTGACTGTGAGACTGAGCACTGTGAGTGTAGTGGGTCGTGGAGCGGTGAGGGTCTGCTCTGACTGTGAGACTGAGCACTGTGAGTGTAGTGGGTCGTGGAGCGGTGAGGGTCTGCTCTGACTGTGAGACTGAGCACTGGGAGTGTAGTGGGTCGTGGAGTGGTGAGGGTCTGCTCTGACTATGAGACTGAGCACTGGGAGTGTTGAGAGTCTGCTCTGACTGAGACTTAGCACTGTGAGTGTGGTGGGTCGTGGAGTGGTGAGGGTCTGCTCTGACTGTGAGACTGAGCACTGGGAGTGTTGAGGGTCTGCTCTGACTGTGAGACTGAGCACTGTGAGTGTGGAGCACTGTGAGTGTTGAGGGTCTGCTCTGACTGTGAGACTGAGCACTGTGAGTGTAGTGGGTCGTGGAGTAGTGAGGGTCTGCTCTGACTGTGAGACTGAGCACTGTGAGTGTAGTGGGTCGTGGAGCGGTGAGGGTCTGCTCTGACTGTGAGACTGAGCACTGTGAGTGTAGTGGGTCGTGGAGCGGTGAGGGTCTGCTCTGACTGTGAGTCTGAGCACTGTGAGTGTAGTGGGTCGTGGAGCGGTGAGGGTCTGCTCTGACTGTGAGACTGAGCACTGGGAGTGTAGTGGGTCGTGGAGTGGTGAGGGTCTGCTCTGACTATGAGACTGAGCACTGGGAGTGTTGAGGGTCTGCTCTGACTGTGAGACTGAGCACTGTGAGTGTGGTGGGTCGTGGAATGGTGAGGGTCTGCTCTGACTGTGAGACTGAGCACTGGGAGTGTTGAGGGTCTGCTCTGACTGAGACTTAGCACTGTGAGTGTGGTGGGTCGTGGAATGGTGAGGGTCTGCTCTGACTGTGAGACTGAGCACTGTGAGTGTGGTGGGTCGTGGAGTGGTGAGGGTCTGCTCTGATTGTGAGACTGAGCACTGTGAGTGTAGTGGGTCGTGGAGTAGTGAGGGTCTGCTCTGACTGTGAGACTGAGCACTGTGAGTGTAGTGGGTCGTGGAGCGGTGAGGGTCTGCTCTGACTGTGAGACTGAGCACTGTGAGTGTAGTGGGTCGTGGAGCGGTGAGGGTCTGCTCTGACTGTGAGACTGAGCACTGTGAGTGTAGTGGGTTGTGGAGCGGTGAGGGTCTGCTCTGACTGTGAGACTGAGCACTGGGAGTGTAGTGGGTCGTGGAGTGGTGAGGGTCTGCTCTGACTATGAGACTGAGCACTGGGAGTGTTGAGGGTCTGCTCTGACTGAGACTTAGCACTGTGAGTGTGGTGGGTCGTGGAGTGGTGAGGGTCTGCTCTGACTGTGAGACTGAGCACTGGGAGTGTTGAGGGTCTGCTCTGACTGTGAGACTGAGCACTGTGAGTGTGGAGCACTGTGAGTGTTGAGGGTCTGCTCTGACTGTGAGACTGAGCACTGTGAGTGTAGTGGGTCGTGGAGTAGTGAGGGTCTGCTCTGACTGTGAGACTGAGCACTGTGAGTGTAGTGGGTCGTGGAGCGGTGAGGGTCTGCTCTGACTGTGAGACTGAGCACTGTGAGTGTAGTGGGTCGTGGAGTAGTGAGGGTCTGCTCTGACTGTGAGACTGAGCACTGTGAGTGTAGTGGGTCGTGGAGCGGTGAGGGTCTGCTCTGACTGTGAGACTGAGCACTGTGAGTGTAGTGGGTCGTGGAGCGGTGAGGGTCTGCTCTGACTGTGAGACTGAGCACTGGGAGTGTAGTGGGTCGTGGAGTGGTGAGGGTCTGCTCTGACTATGAGACTGAGCACTGGGAGTGTTGAGGGTCTGCTCTGACTGAGACTTAGCACTGTGAGTGTGGTGGGTCGTGGAGTGGTGAGGGTCTGCTCTGACTGTGAGACTGAGCACTGGGAGTGTTGAGGGTCTGCTCTGACTGTGGGACTGAGCACTGTGAGTGTGGTGGGTCGTGGAGTGGTGAGGGTCTGCTCTGATTGTGAGACTGAGCACTGTGAGTGTAGTGGGTCGTGGAGCGGTGAGGGTCTGCTCTGATTGTGAGACTGAGCACTGTGAGTGTAGTGGGTGGTGGAGCGGTGACGGTCTGCTCTGACTGTGAGACTGAGCACTGTGAGTGTAGTGGGTGGTGGAGTGGTGAGGGTCTGCTCTGACTGTGAGACTGAGCACTGTGAGTGTAGTGGGTCGTGGAGTAGTGAGGGTCTGCTCTGACTGTGAGACTGAGCACTGTCAGTGTTGGGGGGTGTGGAGTGGTGAGGGTCTGCTCTGACTGTGAGACTGAGCACTGTGAGTGTTGGGGGACGTGGAGTGGTGAGGGTCTGCTTTGACTGTGAGACTGAGCACTGTGAGTGTTGGGGGACGTGGAGTGGTGAGGGTCTGCTTTGACTGTGAGACTGAGCACTGTGAGTGTAGTGGGTCGTGGAGCGGTGAGGGTCTGCTCTTACTGTGAGACTGAGCACTGTGAGTGTAGTGGGTCGTGGAGTGGTGAGGGTCTGCTCTGACTGTGAGACTGAGCACTGTGAGTGTTGGGAGACGTGGAGTGGTGAGGGTCTGCTTTGACTGTGAGACTGAGCACTGTGAGTGTTGAGGGACGGGGCTCACGGCACCCCCCCGCTGCTCGCTGAGGACAGTAACTGAAGATCATGTGTGAGTCTTCAAAAGTCTCCAATAACACCAGAAAAAGTTGCTAGATTTGTCGCTAGTCGCTTAAAAAAAAGTCGCTAGACGGTCTGAAAAGTCATTAAGTTGGCAACACTGAATACAGTCTGCAGATTTTATTCAGCAATTAATCATTTCTAACCAGTGAATGACTCTTTACATCCAACTGACAGAGTTAATAATAGAAATTCAGCAAAAGACTGTGCAATTTCTTTTGGGGGTGAACATCTAAAATACACTGAATTAATTTATTACCCTACTGGAGGAGCTACACAATCAACGTCTCATCACATAATGTGGTTGCTACTTCAGGGTAGATTACAGGAATACAGGAATAGTGGCTAATCATGCATTTCTGAGGTGATGTTGGTGTAGCAGAAGTGAGTGGCATCGCATGTGCACTATATATCTAGGATGAGCCATGGTTCTTCACCACAGCAAAGTTGTAGGTGGATCTCAAAACTCCTTTAGCCAGCGACCAGGAAATCAATGGAAATTTGCCATCTGAGGAATCAGCACAGCACAAACATACTTCAGTTGTAGAACGTGGTGTTACCTGCTGACGCTCAACAGGGCTGACAGTAGACGAGATAGTGACAGTGCGGGCAGCGTTCATGCTGTTTTTGGTCAGTGCGAGAGGCTGGTCCATGGCCAGGCTGGGCATGTGGGTGTAGAGGTGCCCACCGTGGAGGCTAACGGTGGGGGCAGCAGCACGCTCGATGGGGCTGCGGCTGCGATCCCGGGGGTCCTTGCAGTAGTCCCCATTGGCAGGTTTGCCTCTGCGAGAAGGAATAAGACAGGGATTGTACTGGGCCTCATGTCAAAAACACAGCACAGCTATTAATACTGCTTTCAGTGGGGGCCTGGCATGCAGTGTGGAGCTCTGCCTCAGCCAGCACAGCCCGATAAGTTTGAACATAGCCAGCGCTGCTGACATGCGCTGAAATATCTTCCTGCATACATTCCCCTAAATATGTGTCTTGCCAATATTATTCATCATTACTGTAATCAAATAATGAGCATGTTTAAAAAAATATATATACCGTAAACATTGACACACACACTCTTTTACAGTACACCCAATTGGACACACACAATTATATGCATAATTACAATTCTGTCTTTTTTCCCTAGGAGACTCAAATATATAATTATTTGCCATATAAACACAAATAATTTTTAAAAGATTGACTGTCTAGAGTGCCTATGAGGTGAAAATGACAAAATTGTGATCAAAAATAAATAAAAGCATAAAGCAGCCATGTTTTCTGTCCTTCTGCTACCACTCTCATACATAGCAAGACATTTAAGTTGCATGTTTCAGGTTTAATTATGGCTGATAATGTAAACTGAAAGACTAAATGTAAGCCATATATTATATTTTATATAGTTATCAGTGGTAAGTGACAAAAACAGCAGCAAAACAACAATGCTGCTGCTTTCTATCGCTGACGATGCTCTTGGAGAGTAAAGGGATGAAGTAGGCTGGTAAGTAAACAGAGGAAGTGTAAAGAGGGGGGAGGAGGGACTGTGTGGAGTACATGTCTGACAGATTTCTCATCTTCACATACTGCTTATTTAAAGGCTGGGAGATCTCCCTCAGATGATGCAAGGTGCGTGGGGACATTTAGCTTTGTGGTAGATATTTGAAGGCACCCAAAAAGAGCACATGATTGCTAAAACAGTGTGGCTAACGCATCTGATATTTATTTGACATTAAATATTATCATACAGTGCTGCAAGTTTAGGCCCAAGTGTCCCTTTAAAGCATATAACAACTCTGGCTCAGAGAGCCAACCACCTACATGAATAGGAGGTGATTAGTCGCCTAACGTGCTCACATACAATCAGAAAAAGAGACCAATACTTATTGATTTCTAATGTGGTAAACGTACAAGGAACATTCAATCTACCATTACTAAAAACATTAGTGTTTATATGTTTATATTCACCGTATTTGGCCACACCCACTTTCAAGCGTGTGTTTGTTCCGCCTTTGTGTTAGAACTTCCGATAAGCTAACCAAAATAAATACAGTTACATGGGAGGAGACCAGAGAAGCAATAAGAATTTCGAATGGGACAACACTGTCTTATCCAAGGTTAATAACTCAGTGGGTGGATTATATGAGAGGGTGGCCTGAGGTTACCCACGGCGACGTTTTTTTAATTACTCTGTACTCTTGGAAGGTGTAGACGGTTCTGCAATGAAAACCCATACAAGTACTGAAGCGTATCAGTACCTGCACAGTGGGAAGGTGGGTCGTGTACTCCTACACACAGATGATGAGTTTATATTTCTGAAAGCCGGTTAAACCCAAGTCCAGCCAGCTGCCCGAGCCACTCTGCGTGGGTGTTAGTTACAGTCCAGATAGCCTAGCGCGGTGGACACTGATCAGAAAACAGTTACTTAACTGATAGACTCACCAGCACCCGACACGTCTGCTTCCTCTGAGCTTCATAAGCGAGACATTTCTCTGGATAAGGATGCTCTGGTGCTGGTTCTCCTCCACAGAATGGTAAGAGCAGACATACGGAGGTTTGGGTGGATCTTTTAAATTGAGCTCCTTCAGCCACAGACGCAGGTGCTTTTCTTTGGAAGTTATAAGGTGCCCCCCCAACACTCTGATCTTTATGTGCTGTGTTCGTAACACTGTTCAAGTTTTCCTCTTCTTCCAATTACTGACTCCCTCTAACTGAACATGTTATGCTAGTCATTTTATATGTTTATTGTCGTTTTGCTTGTAATTAGTATCTACGTATCGGCAGGTGCACCGGAAGTTCTAACACAAAGTAAACAAAGATGCCGCCCCCCAGTGTTGTCATGGAAAATAGCGTGAATACCGTCATGGTTTCTGAATCCAAAATGTAGCCAGACATCTGCTTTTAAGTTCTGGGGTGCCTTCACTTGTGCTCCAGCCATGCTTAACTGATGTGCGCCCCCAGCCAGATCTCGTTGCGTAAAAAAGGGGGCAGGGGGGGCTGGAATGCTAATTTTAAAGATCGATCTCGGGTTTATACGAATCGTTGTCGGATTATAAAACACACCCCTAATTGCATGTATCTGCCTATTCAGCCTATAGCAGTTCAGCTCCACCCACTCATGCTGAAGCTGGAGATTTCAGACTGGATTGCTTTCTGACTGACTGATAATCTCCAAATCTCCAAAATGGCAAATTTACAGGAGAGACCAAAACTTACGTTACTTTCAATGTAAGTCAATGGAACCAGATTTTTTAAGCTACTTTGGTGCATTTCTATTGGTCTATTTATCAGAATTCAACACAATGTAAACAACCACTGGTGTGTTCAAATGATGTAGAAAACTCAAAATCGTCAAAAAAAAAAAAAAGGAGGGGGGGATACATGTTTTTTATTTGACAGCGACAATATATCAGTATTAAAAATACACATTAACTGTAACAGGCCTGTTTAAGGGACAAAGAGAATTAAAGGAAACTGTCATGTAAAAATTAATTATGATAAGCAGGTTAATATTTTGCTAGTTTGTTGTTATCGCGTCTGGCTGACCCTCAATCACGGAGGTCTTTTAAACAAAGCTGCCTCTGCGTTCACAAGCACTTATCAATAGTCCATTTATTTCTGACAATCATAATGGCTCATTCCCAAGACAAACCCCCATTTCCTCCCCGCCCCTCTCTGAAAAAACAGATACACATGCAGTAGAGCCCGGTGTGTGCGCTGTTCCGCTGTGCATGCAGCATGTCCTGAAGGAGCAGCCTCCCGCTGCCAACCGAGTGGAGGCCCAGCGAAGGGCGCGAGTGCACAACTCAAAGGTTTCATGTATGCTTCACAGGAAGAGAACTTAATACCTTTCAGAGAGTGCAGTCATGAGGCTTCACTAACAGCTCCTTTTAACTGTGTTCCTATCTCAGTGGTACTAAAATATTAGCCATATTTTAAGTATACACATACACACACTGCTGCTTTAAGGGCTACTGAGTGCATATTTCGTCAAGCCGTGTGGACAGTGGTCCTTGAAATAGTCTGTTACTTGGCAACCAAACTGGCAAGTAAAGCACCTGGGACGCCATCCCTTTCACTTCAGCATGCTATTCCAAACAGAGGCCGCCATTACGTTAAACAGCGGCTTCCAAGAAGTCTCTTAATTAGAATAACAAGGAGACAGAACGAGGAACTGTCCTCTAATTCACACATGCAGCCGACAGCAGTACAGCATCACCCATTTACGCTAAGGTTATAAGGAGCCTTGACTGCTTTTTGAACGATGCACCGACCATACACCTCAACCACAATCAGACACAATACCCTGGCTGTGCAAAGAAATCTCCAAAAATGGCAAGTGTACTAGAACATTCTTTACCCACACAACATAACCGGTTCAAAAGATAGAGATGTTTTTTTATGGACTGCGATGGGGTCCATTCAAATCAAAGAATAAAGCTGTGAGGTTAGTTTATTTCATAAATAAATAAAGAATGTAGCAAAATGTAGAAGTACAGGTAATTAATACTGTATTAATAAGGCTTTATGGCACCTCCATAAGCTTGTCATGCCATGACAACTATAAAAACATTTATAAATGCTTAATCTAAAGCTGGGCGATACATCGATTTTATTGATTAATTCGAATTTACAGTTAAGGACGATGTGTTTTCATGAAAATCGGTTTTCTCTCAGTTTTAACTTCAGTTGCCGGCGTCCCAGCGGAATGAAAACTCTTGGGGCACGTTGGGCTTCGTATAGGGCTGGGCGATAACTTTGTTTATATCAGTCGATATCGATATATATATCACGATATAAATCAAATTAAATCACTAATGCCTTTTTACTTTAAGTGAGAAGTGAAGATATCAAAATTGATACCTTCCTGTGATTTATTTTCTATCAGAAGATAAACAAATTTATTATGGAACATTACACAACTGTATTTCAAATAAATTAAACACACACACACACACACACATATATATATATATATATATATATATATATATATATATATATATATATATATATATATATATATATATATATGGCAGTATTAGTATGAACAGTATTCACACACAGACGCTGTGTTAAGCAGGCTGTTGCTGGCTCTGTTCGGGCTGAGGAAAGGACTCGTAGCGGTGGGTCGACTCTATCGGCTCAAATAGGGAGTTGGTTTAGCGATTCTGTTTTTCGGTAGAAAATAAAGTTTCCTACTCTGGATTTTTGGTTATAAAGTCAACTTTGCCTCAGTGTTCTCACTCGAATTCCAACAGTATACATGAAATGACGCCGATTAGCATAACGTGCATTGATGCGTCACACAGAAACACAACAGTGTGGTGCTCTGTCAGCTCTGCACAGTGGAGATTATCACAACAGTACAACTGCTATACACGAGACCTTGAAGATCAAACATCCCGTAGAGCTTCATCAACACAGCAGCAGGTCAGCACCTGTTTACCTGTTTATCTTATCTTAGCAGATTATTAACACGTGTATCATGTTTATTTTAGTAGTAGTTTACGTTTTCTGTTATTTTCTCTTATTTTATTCTCTCTGCTCGACTGTGACGCCTGCAGTAACCAGATTACTAGCACGTGGGTTAAGCTGCCGCTACGCCTACACTCTGTGTGCTTCAACCAAACATGAAATAGCTGGAACTCTAGTTCAGCCACCTGATTGGTTTGGGGCGGCGCTATTCTCATTCTCATTGGCTGTTTGTGTTGTCTCTCAAAACATGGATGGAACCTAATTCTATCGACTTTCTATCAACTACGTCTTATAGTTCTATCGAGGAAATGTTATGGTGTGGTGTGGCTGCAGAGCTGTTTAAAGAAGTTTCTTTTCCATTTCCTAATACTGGAAAATAAAGTGACTTATGCAGAGTAATCCAAGTCCTTCTAGATACTCTGAGCACTTACTTTTTTTTTTTTTTTTTAAAGAAAAAGGGCACAAGCATATATCTAAACGTAAACTGTCCCAGACAAGTCCTCTACCATAAAAAGAAAAGATGGTTTGATTAAGTAAGACACTAAGAAGAGTGAAGACTACCCTGCACTCCCCACAATAAAGCACTGGGCCCCTCAACTTGGCAAGCAGTCTGGTACAAAATAAATAACAAAGGGGAAAGGGCTCGGGTTGGCCGTGACTTCTTTCACAGTAAAATATAATTTACCCCTATATAATTATTAATTGGTGATTAGGCAATTATACTAAAGAGTAAGTAGTGGGGAAAACATATACATTAATAGCTCGAGGCCAAGACCCAGTATGACAGTCTTTTTTTTTTTTTTTTGTACAATTAGTGGGAATAAGCTGCGGCATCTTAAACTAGTAATTCCCAGGCATCCATTAATTTTAGAATCAGAACTAACCACACTGCATAAAATGATAAAGCAGTACTCTGACTACAGGATCTAAACTCTCCAATCTTGCCTTTAATGCATGCTTTATTATTGCTGGTCTCATGTCACTTTACCTAACAGTCAAACCTCAAAAAGAAATCCATCTGTAGTAACTGTACCGGGTCAGTCGGCCCTCTGAGAAAGAAAACTTGGCATACGAAAGCCCCCTTTGTAAAGTTTTTTTTTTGGGATTCGAAAAAAGACATGCACGCTTAAGGTAGCGAGCCTCTTTTAAATTTTATGGAGGTGATGTACGCTCCGGGAGACCCTCCTCCGAGGCAATAAAGAGTAGCTCAGCAAAAACGCTCACGACAAATCTTGGCGCGCTGGATTTTTACTTTTCTTTTTTTTTATTTCTCCTTTAAAGTCGCTGGAACCTCACCCTTAGAGATACAGGAAACATCTGGGAGAAATCAAGCCCGGGAAGGCAGAACCACAGGATACAAGCAGAGCCTTGCACAGGCAGGCTTTTGGAAAACCACACTCCCAACCCATGTGATGGCCCCATACATGTTGTTTACCATCAGCCATTTCGCTGTCAGCTCAACTCTAAATACTCGCTGTCGTCACTCAGCGCAGCTTTTGTACACATTACAGGTGTTGGTGGACAGAAAATTCCACACTAATTCATACTTAGGATTTGGTGGCTTAATTTAGAATTAAATCTTCTATTTAGATTAACACTGCTTAATAAAAACAGGCTCAACAGCTGAAAGCGAGCACTTCAATACTGTGAACATTTCTCAATACTCGAAAACTGTCTGAAATCACAAAAATAGGTACAAAAGATTCAGACAAACGTGAAACCAAAGGTAAATGTTGTGCATTATATATTTCTAAGAAGTGCTAGCTACTAAAAGCTTACAGTTTCTTCTAGCATACCATAAATCACTAAGCTCATTTCAACTGCAGTCATTTGCTCAGTAATGGTACACTACACAGAAATCAGCAGCAAACGATGATTTCATAGACCCAAACCACTTTGGCATTGGCTTTTCTCCATTTCCTGTTTGGCTGGCCGATGAGGCATGAGAAATACTCCATCTAAAAGTTCCCAGCAGGCACTGGCTTGTTCCAGTCCTGGGAGAAGCCTTTACAAAAACAGGCCTCCCCTGCTATCCAGTTCTTTCAGTAATAGGGCCCAGCGGAGACCCCCTGAGAACGTACGGTCAAGCACAAATTTCATGGCCCCTTTACATTTTTTGACAGGGAAAGAGTACAGGGCCACGGACCCACTGCTAAGAATTATATTTCCAGTTCAGTTATGGGGCTACTAAAGCATTCTTGTTAGGATTGTTACATTTCCAACATCCAGCAAGTACAAAATAAAGGAATTCCACCATTTACACCATATTTGGTGAATAAAATGGGTCAGATGTCGTTTACAATGGTGGTGATGGGAACCAGGGGTCTACAACACAAGTATACACATTTTATCTACCATCAAACTCACCAGTTAACCTACATGTGTCTTCTGAAGGTTTACATATGGAATGTTAATAATAGTAAAATAACCTGAAAGACTAATTTTTCTTTGGGCACTATTTTGTCCCCTGCACATCTCTCTCCAGCATCAATGAATTATTTTTAAAAATCGATTAAAATGAATCAAAAGCCTAAAACTGTTTACACTAATAACTTTGTGAGTGAGCTTTTAGAGGCGGACGTCTGGTTCCATTCACCACCACTGTGAACAGTTCTTGGTAAGTTTTTTTTTTTTTTACACACCAAACCCTTTTCAAGTGTATTCTCTGGGGATATGTATCATATTTCTACTTACCTTGTAATTTGAAGTGGGGTGTCAAATGAGTTTTTAGGTAGGTATTAGTGGAGAATTCTTATTGAGGTGTAGGAGACTGCGGGGCGCTAAGCAGGAGTTACAGGACTTTTATGGCGGCGGGGGTGTCTCCAGGGGGACAGGCCAGAGCAGGCTTCCAGAACACAGTGGGCTGACAGGATAAGGGGGCCTTTGTTTTCAACTCCGCAGTGAAAATGAGAAAATGGCCCCCGCCTAAATCTGAGCCCACTCTCGTCAACAGCACGTCTCCCACAACTTCCGACTTTCATTACAATTCGCAGGGTATATTTCTCATGTGTTTTGGATTACAGTTTCCAATAATGGAGAAGTATCTTCTTAGACATGCTGTATTGAGGTTGCTTAATGTTTAAAAATGTTCCTTCTATATAACGTAGTGGCCCATTTTTTTTTTATCATCAGATACATTTTCATGGGTCCAGGCGGGGGTCAACTCTTTGACATTTCAAAGCACCTCAAACAATGCCGGTCCAAAAATGGCATGCGTTTCAAAGGACTTGTTAGACGCAGCCGCAGCGCAGAGAGGGACAAAAGGCTGAAGTAGGGAGAGAAAGAGAGAGTCATTTTTATCCCCCCAACCCCCACTTATCCATTCTGCTCAGCTGCAGGGCTTGCCCTTCCTAATAGAGCACAATAAAAGAAACCTGAGCTGCCTTCCCTGCTGCCTCAGCCCATTGTGTCAGGTGTCAGCTACATACAGCCAAAAGAAAAGAAAAAAAAGAAAAAAAGGGCTGCGCAAGATACAACACAGGCTCAGGAAAACTGCAGACTTCACTGGCAAACATTAACCCAGAACTGAAGCAACATTTAGATCAAATAGCTTCTAGATCAAAAGCAGGACCCAAAAAAAGCAACTTTACAGGAGAAGGAAAGCATTCTCAACTTCTAAAATCTAGGTTAATGTAAATACATGTTCAGGGTTCTATGCAAAGTAGCACAAGTGCTCCAGATTTAAAAAACAAACCAAACAAAACACAGGAGCAGTTCTCTACCAGTTATCAGTGAGATAACATTGTTTTATTCAGGTCATTCCTGGTCAGTCATTCTCAAACCTGAACTGTAAAACCACAATTACACTGACAAACAAGACATTCATTGCTATACAGTATGAGATATTCACCTGCTATACGGTACGAGATGGTCACTCACTATACGGTACGAGACATTCACCCGCTATATGGCTTACCAAATTAATTTTGTTGATCTCATACAACACTCTCTCTGCAGAGAGTTGGTCAACCCCCTCCATTGTTTGTCCTATCTGCCGATCTGAGGTGGTCAACACCCTGCGTTGTTGGTATGGCCCTTTGATTGCCGACCATAAGGTCACACGATAACCCTCCAGGATGGCAGCCATCAAGAAGTACTGATGTTCGCCATACTTGCAGTGAGTCAGCACCTCTGTCCTTTGTTAAGATAATACCAATCAAGGTGGCAACAAACCAACCCCCCCTAAGGGTGATGTGCGAATACCACCACCTTCATTCCTCCGCTTACCCCTCCTTAACCTCCTACACCCCCCTACCATTTAAACCCTTTCCTTAACTCCTACTTAAACTGGAGTTACTGAGTTAGACTGAGAGAGAGATGGACTGGACCTCCAGAGACTGACGAGCAACAGACTGATGACCTAAGAAGATGTGCCTGTGTATGTGCTTCTGCATGAACGTGATTATAACTGCTTCCCGACCGCTAACAGACCGGCTGTGATCGACTGAGCTGTATACTTTACAGTATGAGACATTCAGCCACTATACGGTACGAGATATTCACCCGCTATACGGTACGAGACGTTCACCAGCTGTATGGTATGAGACATTCATTTGCTATACGGTACAAGATGGTCACGGTCTAAATAGAACGAGACATTCACCCGCTAT
The DNA here is from genome assembly GCA_021613375.1 of Megaleporinus macrocephalus. Lineage (NCBI taxonomy): Eukaryota > Metazoa > Chordata > Actinopteri > Characiformes > Anostomidae > Megaleporinus > Megaleporinus macrocephalus. Next base: position 6,670,811 of record CM038714.1, on the reverse strand, counting down.
ACGGTACGAGACATTCACCCGCTATACGGTACAAGATGGTCACTCTCTATATAGTGCGAGACATTCACCCGCTATACGGTACAAGATGGTCACTCTCTATATAGTAAGAGACATTCACCCGCTATACGGTACAAGATGGTCACTCTCTATATAGTACGAGACATTCACCCGCTATACGGTGCGAGACATTCACCCGCTATACGGTACAAGATGGTCACTCTCTATATAGTAAGAGACATTCACCCGCTATATGGTACAAGATGGTCACTCTCTATATAGTACGAGACATTCACCCGCTATACGGTACAAGACATTCACTCGCTATACGGTACGAGACATTCACTTGCTATACGGTACAAGATGGTCACTCTCTATATAGTACGAGACATTCACCCGCTATACGGTACGAGACATTCACTCGCTATACGGTACAAGATGGTCACTCTCTATATAGTAAGAGACATTCACCCGCTATACGGTACAAGATGGTCACTGTCTATATAGTACGAGACATTCACCCGCTATATGGTATGAGACATTCACTCGCTATACGGTACAAGATGGTCACTCTCTATATAGTACGAGACATTCACCCGCTATACGGTACAAGATGGTCACTCTCTATATAGTACGAGACATTCACCCGCTATACGGTACAAGACATTCACTCGCTATACGGTACGAGACATTCACTCGCTATACGGTACAAGATGGTCACTCTCTATATAGTACGAGACATTCACCCGCTATACGGTACGAGACATTCACTCGCTATACGGTACAAGATGGTCACTCTCTATATAGTAAGAGACATTCACCCGCTATACGGTACAAGATGGTCACTGTCTATATAGTACGAGACATTCACCCGCTATATGGTATGAGACATTCACTCGCTATACGGTACAAGATGGTCACTCTCTATATAGTACGAGACATTCACCCGCTATACGGTACAAGATGGTCACTCTCTATATAGTACGAGACATTCACCCGCTATACGGTACGAGACATTCACCCGCTATACGGTACAAGATGGTCACTCTCTATATAGTACGAGACATTCACCCGCTATACTGTACGAGACATTCACCCGCTATACGGTACAAGATGGTCACTCTCTATATAGTAAGAGACATTCACCCGCTATACGGTACAAGATGGTGACTCCCTATATAGTACGAGACATTCACTCGATATACGGTACGAGACATTCACATTCTGGAGGTTAGGGAACCAGCCTTGTGACTAGAAGGTTGCCGGTTCGAGAGGACTTGACTGATGTGTCCTTGAGCAAAACAACCAACCCCCAACTGCTCCCCAGGTACTATGGATAGGGCTGCCCACCACTCTGGCCATAGATCATTATCTATTGTGTGATAGTAACTGGTTACTGCTGAACCTCAATCCCATCTTCTACCAAACTCTGGAGCTATTCCAAGCGAGGGAGTTTGCAGAGGAGAAAAGATCTACTACACAAATGGACTTCAGAGAACTAAGCCTACTTTCCAGTCAAACGAAAAAATAGCAGAAATAATTGTGAATAATTTGCCTTTCAACACTTTAAATGGTATCAAATCATATTTATTCATAAGGGCAGTCTGTGTGTGGGGGGTGGATTCGGCTGAGGTTTGCAGCATATTACAAGTGTGGGCACTGGACAAGGCACAATAACGCTACTACGTTTCAAACCCACTTGAAGTGCACATCAACAGCAACAGTTGTGTGTGCAGGCCATAATCGAATGCAGAATGAAACCGCAGGGCCCAAAACACAAAGCGGGGCCAGGCGCATTCATTTATCTTGACTGGATCACAGCCCGCGGATCATATTAACATGTTATGATGGGACGATGGGGGCGAAGAAGAGGGAAACCACAGTGGACGTGAGGAAGGCTTGACAATAATGACAAAGCTAGGCTGTGCATGCCGCAGAGCTATAATGCAGCCCAAACCGGTGAAACATTCAACAGAATGTTATAAAACCATCTTTTGTCCTGAAGCTCAGTGTCTGACAGAGCAGGCTTTCAGTCTTACTATCGGTTCTGAGCCTCAGTACTCAGCAGTGGCAACATATAGTATCATGACTTTCCACAAATTCATACCACAGAAACAAATATCATCTTAAAAAGGGATCTATTATGCTTTCATGGTTTCCCTTTTTTAGTGTGTTGTAGCTTTTTGTGTGTGTAAACGTTCTGCAAAAGTTCTAAAACCCAAAGTACACGCCGGAGGGAGAAACTCTCTCCTACAGAAACCACTTTTGGGATTACCGTGGGTCCTAAAAATAAATAAATACATGAAAAACTTTACATATGAGACTATACCGCTAACATACACAGCTGCACGCAAACATCTTAGTGTTCCTAAATAAATGACTTGTTGATTTTTTAAGTGAAACCAAGTTAGCACATGCACAGTTACTGTTTACTTGCTGAACTGAACATATTGGAAAGCAGTTAACCCCAAAATGTGGCCTCCTCCATTATATACAACTGAGTAAACTGATACTGTAATCTATTTAGAAAAGAGCGTTCATCAAGATCACCCAGCACTGAGCATGTGCAGAAACCCTGTGCCGTGCTGAGAATTCTCGGCGTGCAGGACCTTCAAGACTCTGGCATTGAGTGCCGCCGTTGTTCGTTCTTCTAGCACCAGGGCCCTAATTCCTTGCACGCATTCCCAGACCGTGAACTGGACTCTGCCGTGCTGCCTCACACTGGGGTGCGTTATTTGACGCTCAACAGCCATGCTGTGTGTCTCATGACTGGACATCGCTGTTCCAAAGCTGGGCAGGAATGTGAGGAATGTGTGGGTGCCTGCATGGGCTCCGCCATGACAGCATGTACAAGGCACCACAAACGGGCCATGTGCTCCGCTCACAGGCCTGCAATGTGAGGAATCCTAAAGCCTCAGCAGTCAAAAGTTAGCAGGGAAAGTTACCTGCGGTGCCCCTCGTTCCAGAAATGAGCTGCAGCTCTGCAGAATATTCATCTACTATAAACCAAGAGGTCAGCAAGGCCGTTGAGAGTGGGAGATGAGTTAAAAGTGACTAAACTCACTAGCAACAGAATATTTTATAATATTGTTATTTAAAAGGCTATGTACCCTGTTTTTCCATAAATAAATACCTTTTTTCAATCAAGTTAGCACATATATATATATATATATATATATATATATATATATATACATACACACACAGATACAGATTTAAGAGATGTTCATTCCTGCGGGGTGTTTGGTGGAGCACAAGCTGTGAACGTCTGTCAAAAGCATCCAGAAACATGGCAGATGACATTCAAATGGCTCTTCTTACAACTGTGCAGCCAACAGCCGGCTCATCTTGGCCATATGCTCGTTGCTACAGTCGAGGTCGTCGTCTACTTGGTCCCCGCTGTGTTTCCTCTTGCTGGGGCTGACAGGAGGAGGCCCCATCCTGTGGTTGCTGACTGCAGAAGGCAGGGACATGGGCTGCATTCTGGGTTCACCTCTCAGTGCAGCCTCGCCTTGACAAACAAAACATGGGAGATGGTATTTATTAAGCAGTAAAGCCAAGCAAGCCTGGATCTCATTGTTAAAGACACAATTCTAGTCATTCATTCATTCGTAAATCATATTAGTATATATTACACATATTAGTATATTGTGTTGCAATAATACAACTGGTAAATACTAGACTTTATATACATGCATGAAAACTGTTTCAAATACTGTACAACACAATATACAGATCGTAAACAGAAAAGCAGAGAAGAAGAAAATTTACATATTTGTAGTCATTTAAAGAAGAAATTGACTAATGACTTTATAAATCATTTTAATTTAATTCATTCAGTTAGATTTGTGATTATTAAACATTCATTGTTCTACAAACTTAAATAAATAAAAATTAACTAAATAAATGTGATTCGTTACAGCAGGGCTGCAGAATTGGTCATGTTCGTGGTATAACATGGAGCATCAAGCTCAAACTGAAATTGAAAAACGCTCAAAAGCTCAAAACTCATAATGAAAAATGCTCTGCAATGAATTAAAGATGTTTACATATTTAAGATCAAATTTGGGGATATCTAAATAAGAGAGAATGTACTTGCTTTAAAACAACATGTAAAAAAAAAGGCCCATCTCTGTTATTCAGTCTTAACTATTTGTAATAGCCCCCAAGGTAAAGCTCAGCATGGCACTAACCGCCTAAAATTACTTGGGAGGATCTGAGCTGGAACAATCTCTACATCTGGTACAAAGTCTATATTTGTTATCAATTATAAAAGAGAATCACAAAGAGAGAGAGTTCAGTTGAGGAGAACATATCCCCAGTCCTTACAACGACTGCAAAAACAATTTTAAACTAAAAATAGTTTAGCTTCACCCACTCCTATTGAACTGCTTTATGAAATGATGCACAACACACAGAGAAGCCAAACACACTACAGCTTATCTGCATATCATCACTGTCCAATGAAAAAGAAGTACCTCCAAAATAGGAACTTTACAGGAGAGGCCAAAAACAGTCTTGACTTTCAATGCAAGTCAATGGAACCAGAAGTTTTTCCAAGTGATTTTGAAGCACTTCTATTGGTCCATTTATTATGGAAATTGTATAAAATGTCAATGGCAGCTGTCGAGTTCTAAAGATGTAGAAAAATAAGAAAAACAGCCTGTTAATTCTAAGGGATATGAGCACATAAAACAACAACACAAATTGTTGAGAACACAAAGCAGGGAAAATGTTGGACATGGGCCCTTTAAATGTTTCACGGGCCACCGGTCCGTGAGATACAGTGTCTTTACAGTGCACAGTGTGTGGGAGGAAGGGAGGAAAATTACAACTGGCAGTGTGAAGCAACTGGGACTTTCCACTTGGGATGAGGTTAGCCTGACCCAAAATCAGGTTTTCATAAAGATTTACTGAGCAAAATCCAAGTGCAACAGTGCTGCTCTGAGCGGAGCTTGAAAGAAAAAAAAAAAGAAAGAAAAAAAGGGGGTCTTGGATAGTGTTTCTTTATAATAAGAAACTTTCACGTATAACGAGAGACAAAAAAAAAAAACACACGCACACACACACACACAACACCTCTCCTGACATCGACGGCACTATCAAAGTGAGGCGGCGTGTAAATCAGCACCACTGCCCCCTCAGACAAGGCGCAAAAGAAAGAAGAGGTTACACAAAGAGTTCTTTGGAGCGATGCCACTAAAGAGCCACATTTGGCTCGATTCATATCAGGACCGCCCAAGTTTTGGCCCACCAGAAAGCCACCCAATGACAGAACAGTGCAAATACAATTTGGTTAAAAAGAAACGTGTTTAATAACTGCTTTCAGAACCTACAATCTTGCCATCTTTCCCATTCATTATTAAGTTTATTTTAGTTCTATTCTTCCCTTCTTAAATTCCCCCCATTTGTTTACTAAATGTGCCATGTAAATAAACTTGGCTCGCCTGCACCATAACAACTGGCTTATTTTAGTGAAAATGATGCAAACAACAAGAACATCCACACAACGTAAAGGTTCTACACCAACAAGAGTTTTTCTTATAACTGTATATTCGAGCAGAAAACCTTCTACGGTACTGTGCGAAGGTCAGCCTTACTTTGTTTTTGGCGGCTTTATCCATAAATTAAAGTCTCTACCACTCAATAAGCTGTCTTTAGTATTGAGTCCACACTTTTATTACAGCTTGCCTTTGTTACAGAAGTTCAGTCTTGCGATTAGTTCTGCACAATACGTATTGTATCGCCAGGTTCTTGCCAATACACAGCCCTAGTTCAGGCATTGTCAAACAACATATGCAACACTTGCTACACAGCAAATCCCAGCATTTCCATAATTTTGCTAAAATGGATTTACTACTGCTGGAATTGTTGTAACATTGCAAGTGACTCAAACTACACTTTGAAATTTGATTTGATTTGATGAGTTGAACATCCAGACTGGAATGCATCTGTAAAAATCTAATTAGAATCACATTTCAAATCAAATGTGATTTGGACCTGATTTGCAAAACATTGAATATCATGTTTTTTGCTGTCCAGACTATCAAAACCCCACATCTGGATACAATCTGGACATGCCAGAAACTGGATTTTGGTCTGGCAGACTGAACAAGGCTCAAATAACCCCAAACACATTTAGTGATGTTGAGGTCTGGGGACTGACGTTAAGGAGCTTCTTGAACATCTACATATCCTTTCAGACCCACAGTCTTCTCACAATGGAAGGAAGCATGTATTGTTTCGTATCTGAATCAGCTTAAATTTCTCTGGTCTCTCACAGATGAAAGCTTAAAGCGCTGATTATATGATGGAGGCAATGTTGCTGTTTGCCAAGTCTTCCAGGTAGTTGTTAGGGATCCCATTGCCTTCATCTTCCTTTTAATTACTCACTCTCCAAAATCTGTTGAGCAAAACGAACGACTTGTACTTGGACTGGGTGGTTTCTGATGTTTGCATAGGCCATTACTTTTAAGTCGGGTAGCTTTCAAAATTAGTCAGGAAGCTCCGAATGCGCCTTTGAAGAGATCTCCCACGTGTAAACACATGAATAGAAGAAGACAGCGAGCTTCAAGTCCAAGTCAGGAACTTTTCTCTTCACCCCACTTGTTGAATTTCACACATCTCCATGTTTTGTGTATAGATAGGAGTGGTAGAGGTGGGGGCGGGCTGCTGGGGGGGTTTCTTCTTTACCTACGCTAGGAACACAGAGAGCCATAAAAGATCCCTATCAGTGTCAGTTGAGATGCATTCAGTGTTTGATCTGCTGAAAGGCAGTCATTAGAAGCACAAATGATCAAAGGCAAGCCCTTCTAGGGACTTCAAACGTCAGGCCAGGATTGGATTTTGTTACAGAAGTGAGCCAACCAACCACCCAGTTACCCCACACACTGCTTTAGAAAGCAGAAAACAAGCTCAACCCTCTCTTGGCAAATTATATTTTTGGCAGTCGTACTTGGCAGGTCAAAGCGCAAGTGAGCAGAGACATCTTTTTTTTGGTGTATTTTTTATTTTTATTTTTTTAAATAATGTATCGGGGAGGTCGGGTGCTGTGCCGAAACTAGATCGCTGATTGTACTACGAATGTTTGCACACAATGATATTTCCCTTACTCAGTCTGAAATTTGATCTGCCCTCACGCACGATTCATAAACCACAATCTATTCATAAGGCTGACAACAATCGACGCCCCTCATGTTGATAATGAATGCGTGGAGTGAGCGGGAAAAACAGGCACTCTTTAAAGACGTTTGTTCACATTTCCATTGTTAGCGGCCTCTTTTAGCTTTTGTTCAGCAGGAAAAGAGGAAAAAAAGTGACAGTCAGCGTTTCACCCATGACCAGTTTGGCCTGGTTTGGATCTGCTTGCTTTCAGGAAGGCAGCAGTGTTTGAGCCTTCACAGTCCTGAGCGCACAGCAACAATATAGCAGTAGTGCTACAGAAATGAGTATAATACATTTAGAAATAAATATTAAATGTCAATACTTTGTTGGTATGTATCAACGATATCTTGACAAGCTAGATTTCACAATACTATGTGCAATTAATTTGCTATATGTTCTAAGAATACATAGCAAAAACTCTCACTCTGGCACTTTGCAGACCCCATTAGCCGATGATTTGCATGTTTTAACACCTGTTGAAGTGATAAACAAGCTCATAAACAAGTTAATAAGCAGCCAGACATCTCAGTATGATCAAACCTACATCATTAAATAGTGAACTTGTTCTGTTTTCTCCATCTAATCTAGGCATCTCCCCCCGTCCTCCCCTCACAATTACACCATTATAGCGGAACCACAGTGTTATCAGAAGAGGTAATAGCTTAAAACAAAGAACAGCATTTACATTCGATCTGTATGTGTAGAACGTGTAGACGTGTAGAAAATATCCGAGAAATATTTCCGATTTGAGCAGGTTCAGCTCAGTGTAAGACTGTTACTACACTGTTACTAAATCTCTCCTTTAACAGCACTTCATTATCCTAAATAATTTTTAGCTTAACCAAGGAATTTAATGATACATTGCTTCTGCTTTATATTTCTAAACGCTCTATTTTTATATTGTGTCTATTGTATTGACCACAGTGTATGAAACATGCGATGAGATATATATATTACAGACACACACACTTGTCTTTCCCTGCATTTCATTCATTTCACTGTATTTAAAAGCCCTTACATATTAAATTCCATACTTTTCTGTAAAGCAAATCCACCTATGCGTAGACTCAATTTATATATATTATTAAATGTTTATGTATCAGCACCAGCGGACACGCACACGACAACTAGCAGCATCAGCTCACACGTTCCATATAGGTTCATGCCTAGTTTTGCGGTCATCTCCATAAATAGGGTCATATACATATAGTATATGTTCCCTAAATAACATACACATATACATATGAGCAAATTGCTGATGTCACACAAGTATTTGATTTCTGCAAGTAAGAATTCCCCAGCACCTTTACAGGTTATATAAGACTAATAACAGCAAGAGAAGAGAGTGATGAAGTAACTCTCTGTACTTGTTTATTTATTATTTCAAGACGACCAAATGATTCATCTGCCAAGGTCAACGCAAAGAACAATAGACGGTTAGATAAGAAATGTTAGATGTGACCTTTGATTAACTACTACTACTGCTGCTGGTACTGAACCATATGACTAGCAAATGCTAGAAGTTGAACCAAACTGCCTTTAGACTTTCAAATTCCGGAGACTCGCATTTCCACTCCGGGTGCAGGAGTGCAGAAATACTTGGTATGCACTGAAGCCTATTTTAAGAGATGATGCAGTACTCGCCGGTGCACAGAAGCTGTAATAGGTTAGCCATGTGCTCAGGCGATTCTGGAGGCCATTAAGAATAGCTGAAAAGCCTGCTGCGCTACAGCGAGCAAAAAACGGCCATGATTGTGTATTTCCATCCACTGTCACTGGGTCACGTGCTCCAGCTGCCCCGAGAGGAGAGCATTCCAGTAGAGCCAGAACAATGCCAGCTTTGCATCACATCCACTCCAAAGAGGCCGAATAACGAAGGGGTCAAGCAGAAATAATAGACTTGTTGACCAGGGGCCCGCAGAAAGCTCTCCCAGCCACGTCAATCATCTGTCCACATGTTTTAGCTGGAGGTTTTTCATTAACTGGACCTGGTTAACTTTGGAGAGTTATCTGAAAACAAGTCATCGAGTCGAGGAGGACCACAGTTTTGGCAATCACTTAGACAAGGCAATCACTCAAGACCAAGCAAATGATTGTTGACCCAAGGAGGAAGCGAGAGCTACACACACCCCTGTACATAGTGGAGACTGAGGTGGAGAGGGTGAAAACCTTTAAGTTCCTTGGCATTCACATCAGTGAGGATCTCAGCTGGTCCCACAACACTCAGATCATCATCAGGAAGTCCCAGCAGCGACTGTAATTTCTGAGAAGGCTGAGAAAATTTGGTATGCCAACCAAAAATCTCCGCACCTTCTACAGGAGTATGATTGAGAGTGTTCTTACCAGCTCCATCATCGTCTGGTATGGAAACTACTGCTCAGGACAGAAAGGCTCTCCAGCGTGTGATCAAAACTGCACAGTCCATCTCAGGAGCAGCCTTTCCCTCACTGCAGAACATCTACCACACCAGGGTCACCAGGAGGGCCCACAACATAATCAGGGACAGTACACACTCCCAGCACACACTCTTCACACGTTTACCTTTAGGCAGACGTTACAGGAGTGTGACGTCCAGGACCACAAGACTGACAAACAGTTTCTACTCACAGGCCATCAGGCTTGTGAACACCTCACGCACTACCTCTCCAACCTCTCCTATCTGAACTGGTTTTAACTGGTCTGATTAAACTGCACCTTACACTTACTGTACTGCTGTTTACATACAATACTGTTCACATTCACTACTCACACAAACATTATTGTTTACATTTGTTACTTGCAACTGCTGCTCTTCATACTTGCACATAAAAGCACACATAACTTTTATTTTTTATTCTTAAACTATAAAAATACTTTTATCTACTTCAACTTATATTGTTATTCTTTGTATATTTTGTATATATTTTTTTATTTCTTTTATTTGTTATCTTTATCTATTGGTGAATGGAGGAGCAGCAAAGTAAGAATTTCATTGTACAGTGTAACTGCTGTACATATGACAATAAAACTCTTGAATCTTGAAGAACTAAGTTGGGTCAAAGAAGCGAAAACAGAAGGCAGATGAAAAACAAAGAATCAATGACAATATACAATTGTGAAATTTTGTCTGATGATTAAATGGCACATATATAATGGTAGCTAATCAGTGAATTGTTTTCTTTGTTCTTAGTATGACACTAATAAAGCAGATGCTGCTTCCTATCGATGTAACTTCAAGACAGGAAAGGCTCAAATAAACAAACATTACTCACTTCTGCCCTCTACAGACATTATGGCAGAATGTTTGACGTTTGCCTTATATACCAACGTTTGCATCTAACTGACAGCGGTGAAATAAACAAGCTCATCACTGAAGAACTAAAAGTCTACATATATATATATATATACATATTTATATTTAAGTTTTATGCAAAGGTGATTATGTAGTACTGTTACTCTTATTCATCTCAATGAGTAGAGATTTGCTGTACATAATACAAATATGACCATAATTGAGGTTTGACCCATATTTCAAAGCAATATTTTATAACATACTCTAAAAGAGAGGAACGTGTTTTAATGACAACTCATTTCACTGCATTTGTAACTTCATACAAACAGACATTTCTCTGTCAATCCATGTTGGCCGAATCAAAATGTCCACACGTGTAAACAAATCATCTACAAACATGTGTAGGGCTGCAGCTATCGATTATTTTAGTAATCGAGTACTCTATCCATTTTTCCATCGATTAATCGAGTAATCGGATAATACATATATATTTTTAAATTAAAAAGCAATAGTAAATATATAAGATAAAATAAGACAGATTTCTTAACATTTATTGCTTAAAAGAAAGCATTTTAATAATTACACTTAGTTACTATGCAAAAGCTTGTCTTACACTTGCTGACCCACTAACTGTAAACAAACTAAACTGAATATTTCTCACTGTATTAGATTTGGTGCATTTTAGGCTCCGAATTGCTACAAACACCACCTACTTACTGTGTATTTTATGCATCACTGGGAGGGAAAGGTGTGTGTGAGGGATGTATGTCATTGTGAGGTTGTGTTTGTTTGTAACTATAATCAAAACGGTAAAGTGAAAGTTTAGGCTTTTATTTTTTGTGGTTATGTTCTTAAGCAAAGCTTAGATCACACAGACTTACTTTCTTAACTAGTCATTACATATAACCATAAGCAACATACACGCTTTACTAGCCTTCATCTCAACTCACCATCAAACTGACTTACTTTCTTAACTAGTCATTACATATAACCATAACTAACATACACGCTTTACTAGCCTTCATCTCAACTCACCATCAAACTGACTTACTTTCTTAACTAGTCATTACATATAACCATAACTAACATACACGCTTTACTAGCCTTCATCTCAACTCACCATCACACTAACTTATTTTCTTAACTAGTCATTACATATAACCATAACTAACATACACGCTTTACTAGCCTTTATCTCAACTCACCATCACACTGACTTACTTTCTTAACTAGTCATTACATATAACCATAACTAACATACACGCTTTACTAGCCTTCATCTCAACTCACCATTACACTGACTTACTTTCTTAACTAGTCATTACATATAACCATAACTAACATACACGCTTTACTAGCCTTCATCACAACTCACCATCACACTGACTTACTTTCTTATCTAGCCATTACATATAACCATAAGCAACATACACGCTTTACTAGCCTTCATCACAACTCACCAGCACACTGACTTACTTTTTTAACTAGCCATTACATATAACCACAACTAACATACACGCTTTACTAGCCTTCATCTTAACTCACCATCACACTGACTTACTTTCTTAACTAGCCATTACATATAACCATAACTAACATACACGCTTTACTAGCCTTCATCTCAACTCACCATCACACTGACTTACTTTCTTAACTAGCCATTACATATAACCATAACTAACATACACGCTTTACTAGCCTTCATCTCAACTCACCATTACACTGACTTACTTTCTTAACTATCCATTACATATAACCATAACCAACATACACGCTTTACTAGCCTTCATCTCAACTCACCATCACACTGACTTACTTTCTTAACTAGTCATTACATATAACCATAACTAACATACACGCTTTACTAGCGTTCATCTCAGCTCACCATCACACTGACTTACTTTCTTAACTAGCTATTACATATAACCATAACTAACATACACGCTTTTCTAGCCTTCATCTCAACTCACCATTACACCGACTTACTTTCTTAACTAGTCATTACATATAACCATAACTAACATACACGCTTTACTAGCGTTCATCTCAGCTCACCATCACACTGACTTACTTTCTTAACTAGCTATTACATATAACCATAACTAACATACACGCTTTTCTAGCCTTCATCTCAACTCACCATTACACTGATTTACTTTCTTAACTAGTCATTACATATAACAATAACTAACATACACGCTTTACTAGCCTTCATCTCAACTCACCATCACACTGACTTACTTTCTTAACTAGTCATTACATATAACAATAACTAACATACAAGCTTTACTAGCCTTCATCTCAACTCACCATCACACTGACTTACTTTCTTAACTAGTCATTACATATAACCATAACTAACAAACACGCTTTACTAGCCTTCATCTCAACTCACCATCACACTGACTTACTTTCTTAACTAGCCATTACATATAACCACAACTAACATACACACTTTACTAGCCTTCATCTCAACTCACCATCACACTGACTTACTTTCTTAACTAGTCATTACATATAACCATAACTAACATACACGCTTTACTAGCCCTTATCTCAACTCACCATCACACTGACTTACTTTCTTAACTAGCCATTACATATAACCATAACTAACATACACGCTTTACTAGCCTTTATCTCAACTCACCATCACACTGACTTACTTTCTTAACTAGTCATTACATATAACCATAACTAACATACACGCTTTACTAGCCTTCATCTCAACTCACCATCACACTGACTTACTTTCTTAACTAGTCATTACCTATAACCATAACTAACATACACGCTTTACTAGCCTTCATCTCAACTCACCATCACACTGACTTACTTTCTTAACTAGTCATTACCTGTAAGCATAACGAAAATACACGCTTTACTAGCCTTCATCTCAAATCACCATCACACTGACTTACTTTCTTAACTAGTCATTACATATAACCATAACTAACTTAAACGCTTTACTAGCCTTCATCTCAACTCACTATCACACTGACTTACTTTCTTAACTAGCCATTACATATAACCATAACTACCACACACGCTTTACTAGCCTTCATCTCAACTCACCATCACACTGACTTACTTTCTTAACTAGCTATTACATATAACCATAAGCAACAAACACGCTTTACTAGCCTTCATCTCAACTCACCATCACACTGACTTACTTTCTTAACTAGCTATTACATATAACCACAACTAACATACACACTTTACTAGCCTTCATCTCAACTCACCATCACACTGACTTACTTTCTTAACTAGTCATTACATATAACCATAACTAACATACACGCTTTACTAGCCTTTATCTCAACTCACCATCACACTGACTTACTTTCTTAACTAGCCATTACATATAACCATAACTACCACACACGCTTTACTAGCCTTCATCTCAACTCACCATCACACTGACTTACTTTCTTAACTAGCTATTACATATAACCATAACTAACATACACACTTTACTAGCCTTCATCTCAACTCACCATCACACTGACTTACTTTCTTAACTAGCTATTACATATAACCACAACTAACATACACACTTTACTAGCATTCATCTCAACTCACCATCACACTGACTTACTTTCTTAACTAGCTATTACATATAACCTGTAACATATAAGCTATTACATATTCACCACAACTGTGACTCACACCAAGCCACTTTGGATGACTTTGCTTGCATCAGAACCAATTGATCCTGCAGAAACTAAGAAAACAACACCAATATGGCATAACAAAAGCTACTAAGTTCATGCTTCCAGGTCTGTGCTCAACCAAATATTGCTCTAACTTTAATTACTACCAACCAATAAGACTAAACTGCGTCAATTAGCTACATATACCTGCTAAAAAAATACATATCCAGAGACTCTCGCACCTCAACGTACAAAATAACGGGATTACACAGTTGAAGTTATAAAACATCTACAGCCTTCCCAAATATGCTCCAGAATAGTAAATTGAGCCACCTGGTGTCCTCTGTTCGCTTTTAGAAAGTCAAAGCTGACTAAAAGCTTTCCATTTTTCAATCCAGAGCAACACCCCTGTGTGGCCTGGGTGCTGTGGAGAAGGTCCTGGATCACGTTTCTTCTTCCAACTCGACAAGTGATGGCTGACAACAGGAGGCTGATACGGAGTGGTGCAAAAAACCTTAACCAGCTCAGACATAGATTGCATATAGTGGCCTATGCTTAACATACCCAACCTATTGACTCAGAGGAAGAAGATGATGAAATAGTAGTAGTAGTCATGCGTTATTGGCATGTTAGCTTTTGCTTAGACTGGCCTGTGGGGGTTCAAAATCTATACATAAACATGCAAACACGTGTTCAGTGAGTTGGATCAGACTAAAAACAGTGGCACAACTGGACTGAACATGCAGCATGTCAGCTGCTGTAGTCAGCACTGGTCAGCTAAAAGAAGGAGGACCCCTCCAATAGCGTGAATGTGTGTGATGTATGTATATATGCTGATTAAATTAGGCTTTTGAAAGCAAATGTGTCCCCGTGTGAACAGAAAAGCACTGCACGTTAAGCTGGAGCTGGCTTCTCATTCGAATTTTCCGTTCAACATTAAATGGTGCAGCAGTTTTGGTCGCCTGAATGTAACTGCTGCACCATTTAAGGTGGAACAGAAAATTCCAAACTTCGCGAGTAAAGAAGTAAAAATCAAAACTCAGCACTTAACCCATAGCAGTTAAAAACAAAGCAAAAACTTCGTACCTTCGTAGCACAAAATGCCGATGTTGTTGTTCATTTTGTCCAAGTACTGGTAGTTCAACAGGTCCATCTTCGTAAGAAGCATTTAATCAACGCTAAAACAGCAAAAAGACCAGCTTTTTTGCTCTCGACAGAAGAATATTGTTGTTTTTGTTGCTGCTGCTGTTGTTTTTCCCCTTAGCCAAAGTCGCTCTTCAGGCCCAGCCTTTCTTTAAACTTCTCTAACAGGAGAAAACTAAACCGACTCAACCCGTCGAGGGTTCAAAAATTTGAGTAGGACTCTTGAAAGGTTTCGGATGAAGTAAAAAAAAAAAGATTTCAATCGCGTAAAAACGTTTGAATTTGGGACAGCAAGGGTCGCGCCAGTTCTCCTCACAGCCCGCTGTAAGTCAACTGTGGTGCCGCTCACACGCAGCCTCTGATGAGCGCGTGCGCGGGGCGCTTCCTGTACACGCCGAGACCGAGCCACTGGGCATGCTCACTAGAAAAGAAAAAAAATCCCTGAAGCGCCTCAAATGTCACGGATTCTTTTTTTTCCCACCCCCCTGAACAAGATCAGCTTGCAGCAGGTAAAGCTAGGAGGGGCTATGATTGTAATAAAAAAAGACAAGAGACTATGCTCGCCTAGTAAACTTAAACACCTCTCAATCTGACTCAACTCAGTCGATTCAATGCATGATTGTTCATTGTTTATAAAAAGGATGAAACGTGTCTGTTGCAAAAAAAAAAACCTTAAAAAGCATTAAAGGCGTAATATGTAAGATTCCTAGCTTGCAAACATTCCAAAATTAACCTCACTTATCAAACATTTCTGACAGACGTTTACGTATCTTAGTGCAGAGGTATCTACTGAAGTTAGCATGCTAACCAGCTATCCCCAAGCTGTCCCCTCTCGTAATACTAGTTAGTACCTGAAAAGGTGACAATGAGTCACTGTAGTACCTCTTTGTACCTGAAGAGGTGATCGTGATACTGTATTGTGGACTGGAATCAGTCCAACATGTGAGGATGAGGAAGTAGTGCTGCTAGCTGTATTCTAATCTGTGGTCAGTCGTGTTGAAGGTGCTGCTCCTGGTTAGATGATTTAAGAACAGGCAGCCAATGAAAGAACAGTAAAGACAGCGATGGCTGAAGCTCTTGGTGAGCGAGCGCCGCCGCTGAGAAACCACGTTCAGCAGCAACAAAAGAAGAGATATAAACAGGAGCAGAAAACGAGAGAACACTGGAGCTGTTTCACCACCGGAGACACTCTTCGAGAGAAACACTTGACGATGAACTCGTAACATCTCTTCTAGACTGGTAAGGAGTGAAGAGGGAGGAGCAGCAGCATTTCCTGGTAATATGCTGCCCCCTAGTATGATTTCGACAGATTATGTTACAAATTACTCCTTTAAGTTCAGCAGATATAAAGTCGGCCAAACTAAATTTAGGGGCACTTCCACTTTTTTCAGTTTTCACTTGTGAAAATGGTTCAAATGGTCTTTACAGTGGTGGCAATGGTAAGCAGGGGTCTACACCACAATATAGACACCAGTGAACCTACACATGTCTGAGACACTGACATTAATGTAATGTTGAATCTATAACAGTGAAAATAAACAAGTTTTCATTTTATTATTACTACTTTGGCTCCAACACAAACAGATAAAAATAAACTGATTAAAATGGTTAAGTTTTAAACCAAAACCTCATTACAAAACAACCATCTCAGACATCCGGCAGTAAATTTATAACCATTTCCTGTAGTACATCTTTACGATGTAACCAATTTACCATTGAACCATTTAGAAAATTAACAAAACATGTGTTATTCGTCCAGGGATGTTCAAACCTTTGCAAATAACTGCACCCAGCTGGACAGACTGCAACACATTTGGCCCACGATTTGATCAGTTTTTGACACCAGTATTCAATATTCTCACAAAAATGTACATACACTGAATGATGACTGTATTTAATGTTGCACAACAACTAATGAACATGCTGGTGTGTCATTGGTGGCAGTTATTTACAATATTTGGTGTGCAAACAACGTAATTACATTATATACCATAATTAATAGTACAACGTATTGTAATAAATGTATTGACACCTTTTTGCATCACAGTGTTTGTCTGACAGACAGAATAGGGACAGTCTGGTCACTGAGAGTAAATACAGGTACTGAATTTCTGTTGTTTACATTTTTTTAATGAGGAGGTCCTGATGTTTCTAGTACAGCACTGTTTAATTTCTCTAACATGTAGAAACTGGGAGTAAATCTATCTGGAAAAGCATCACAGGGCTACAGAACATCTCAGTAGGACCACAAACAGAGTCAAATTAAGTCCATTCACATTCCGCTTTTCCAAAGTTCACTTAATGTGACTGACCCCTAAAAACCCTACAAATTACACACACAAGACACATCATCCTTCCAAACAGCCATAAAAGAGTATGTAAAGTATTAATCAGATACTTAACACACATACCCAGCTGAAAATACTCAGAACACAGTGATTCTGCTATGAAAGAATCACAAGTATCCAAAAAGACTTCCTAAAGTTGCCGACACAACACAAACTCTTCTGAACAAACACACACAGGCCCACTGCAGGCACTTCCACTGATACTCTGCTGCCCTCTAGTGTCGAACACGCTCTAACTGTACACAAACAGGACCGGCGGGATACACTGGGACAACTGAAGTCCTTCAGAAATTACACCGGAAATCTAAAGCTCAGAATCAACGTTTTTAAGGATATAAATATCAGTTACTAAAGCAATCACGTCCTGAGCAGCTGCACACGTTAAAGGTAATCAGTGAGATGCCTGGAAGCTGTAAACATGAATGAAGTGTTAAATGTTTGTAATGATATACGGAGCTGTGGACGTTCAGAGGAAACTGGAACATATTCAGAACTGATCATATTTTAAAACTAGATATTAAAATGTGAGGCAGGTAAAAATGCAAACTACTACCAACAACAACAACAACAACACTATTACTACTAACAACACTACTATTACAACTACTAACAAGTTATTATTAATAGTAATAATAATAATAATGCTAGTATTATTATTAACAACATTATCAAGAACATTACTACTAATAATTAGTATAATAACAATATTAACAACATTACCAAAAACACTACTACTACTAACAGCACTACCACTGCTGTTCCAGCTGCTACTACAACACATAATAATGAATAATAAACAACAAACAACACCAACACTATTACTACTAACAACAACACTACTATTACTACTACTAACAACAAGTTATTAATAATAATGCTACCACCACCACAAATTAGAA
Organism: Megaleporinus macrocephalus; assembly: GCA_021613375.1. Classification (NCBI taxonomy): domain Eukaryota; kingdom Metazoa; phylum Chordata; class Actinopteri; order Characiformes; family Anostomidae; genus Megaleporinus; species Megaleporinus macrocephalus. Next base: position 6,652,333 of record CM038714.1, on the reverse strand, counting down.
AACAACAACAGTACTACCAAGAACAACAACAGTAGTATTACTGCTGACACCACCACCACCACAACTTATAAAACAACAACAGTAGTATTACTAGTAACACCACTACCACAACTTATAAAACAACAACAGTAGTATTACTACTAACACCACCACCACCACAACATATAAAACAACAACAGTACTACCAAGAACAACAACAGTAGTATTACTGCTGACACCACCACCACCACAACTTATAAAACAACAACAGTAGTATTACTAGTAACACCACAACTTATAAAACAACAACAGTAGTATTACTAATAACACCACCACCACAACTTATAATAAACAACAACAGTACTACCAAGAACAACAACAGTAGTATTACTACTAACACCAACACCACAACTTATAAAACAGAAGTATTACTACTAATACCACCACAACAACTTATAATACAACAACAGTAGTATTACTACTAACACCACCACCACCACAACTTATAAAACAACAACAGTAGTATTACTACTAACACCAACACCACAACTTATACAACAACAACAGTAGTATTACTACTAACACCACCACCACAACTTATAAAACAACAACAGTAGTATTACTACTAACACCACCACCACAACTTATAAAACAACAACAGTAGAATTACTACTAACACCACCACCACAACTTATAAAACAACAACAGTACTACCAAGAACAACAACAGTAGTATTACTACTAATACCACCACCACAACTTATAAAACAACAACAGTAGTATTACTACTAACACCACCACCACAACTTATAAAACAACAACAGTAGTATTACTACTAACACCACCACCACAACTTATAAAACAACAACAGTAGAATTACTACTAACACCACCACCACCATCACCACCACAACTTATAAAACAACAGTAGTATTACTACTAACACCACCACCACAACTTATAAAACAACAACAGTAGTATTACTACTAACACCACCACCACAACTTATAAAACAACAGTTTTACTAATAACACCACGACCACAACTTATGAAACAACAACAGCAGTATTACTACTAACATCACCACCACAATTTATAAAACAACAGTAGTATTACTACTAACACCACCACCACCACAACTTATAAAACAACAACAGTAGTATTACTACTAACACCACCACCACCACCACAACTTATAAAACAACAACAGTAGTATTACTACTAAAACCACCACCACCACAACTTATAAAACAACAGTAGTATTACTACTAACACCACCACCACCACACCTTATAAAACAACAGTAGTATTACTACTAACACCACCACCACAATTTATAAAACAACAGTAGTATTACTACTAACACCACCACCACCACACCTTATAAAACAACAGTAGTATTACTACTAACACCACCACCACAATTTATAAAACAACAACAGTAGCATTATTACTAACACCAACACCACAACTTGTAAAACAACAGTATTATTACGACTAACACCACCACCCCAATTTATAAAACAACAGTAGAATTACTACTACAACCACCACCACCACCACAACTTATAAAACAACAGCAGTATTACTACTATAACCACCACCACAACTTATGAAACAACAACATTAGTATTACTACTAACACCACCACCACAACTTATGAAACAACAACAGTAGTATTACTACTAACAACACCACCACAATTTATAAAACAACAGTAGTATTACTACTAACACCACCACCACCACCACAACTTATAAAACAACAACAGTAGTTTTACTACTAACACCACCACCACAACCACCACCACAACTTATGAAACAACAACAGTAGTATTACTACTAACACCACCACCACCACAACTTTTAAAACAACAACAACAGAATTATTACTACTAACACCAACACCACCACCACAACGTATAAAACAACAGTAGTATTACTACTAACACCACCACCACAATTTATAAAAGAACAGTAGTATTACTACTAACACCACCACCACAACCACCACCACATCTTATGAAACAACAACAGTAGTATTACTACTAACACCACCATCACCACAACATTTAAAACAACAACAACAGAAATATTACTACTTACACCACCACCACAAATTATAAAACAAAAACAGTAGTATTACTACTAACAGCACTACCACAATTTATGAAACAACAACAGTATTATTACTAATAACACCACCACCACAACTTATAAAACAACAGTAGTATTACAACTAACACCACCACCACAACTTATAAAACAACAACAGTAGTATTACTACTAACACCACCACCACCACAACTACTTATAAAATAACAGTAGTATTACTACTAACACCACCACCACAACTTGTAAAACAACAACAGTAGAATTACTACTAACACCACCTCCACAATTTAAAAAACAACAACAGTAGTATTACTACTAACACCACCACCACCACCACCACCACAACTTATGAAACAACAACAGTAGTATTACTACTAACACCACCATCACCACAACATTTAAAACAACAACAACAGAAATATTACTACTTACACCACCACCACAACTTATAAAACAACAACAGCAGTATTACTACAAACACCACCACCACAACTTATAAAACAACAACAGTAGTATTACTAGTAACACCACCACCACAACTTATAAAACAACAACTGTAGTATTACTACTAACACCACCACCACAACTTATAAAACAACAACAGTAGTATTACTACTAACACCACCACCACAACTTATAAAACAACAACAGTAGAATTACTACTAACACCACCACCACAACTTATAAAACAACAACAGTACTACCAAGAACAACAACAGTAGTATTACTACTAATACCACCACCACAACTTATAAAACAACAACAGTAGTATTACTACTAACACCACCACCACAACTTATAAAACAACAACAGTAGTATTACTACTAACACCACCACCACAACTTATAAAACAACAACAGTAGTATTACTACTAACACCACCACCACCACCACCACCACAACTTATAAAACAACAGTAGTATTACTACTAACACCACCACCACAACTTATAAAACAACAACAGTAGTATTACTACTAACACCACCACCACAACTTATAAAACAACAACAGCAGTATTACTACTAACACCACCACCACAATTTATAAAACAACAGTAGTATTACTACTAACAGCACCACCACAACTTATAAAACAACAACAGCAGTATTACTACTAACACCGTCACCACCACCACCACCACAACTTATAAAACAACAACAGTAGTATTACTACTAACAACACCACCACCACCACAACTTATAAAACAACAGTAGTATTACTACTAACACCACCACCACCCCACCTTATAAAACAACAGTAGTATTACTACTAAGACCACCACCACAATTTATAAAACAACAGTAGTATTACTACTAACACCACCACCACCCCACCTTATAAAACAACAGTAGTATTACTACTAAGACCACCACCACAATTTATAAAACAACAACAGTAGCATTATTACTAACACCAACACCACAACTTGTAAAACAACAGTATTATTACGACTAACACCACCACCCCAATTTATAAAACAACAGTAGAATTACTACTACAACCACCACCACCACCACAACTTATAAAACAACAGCAGTATTACTACTATAACCACCACAACAACTTATGAAACAACAACATTAGTATTACTACTAACACCACCACCACAACTTATGAAACAACAACAGTAGTATTACTACTAACAACACCACCACAATTTATAAAACAACAGTAGTATTACTACTAACACCACCACCACCACCACAACTTATAAAACAACAACAGTAGTTTTACTACTAACACCACCACCACAACCACCACCACAACTTATGAAACAACAACAGTAGTACTACTACTAACACCACCACCACCACAACTTTTAAAACAACAACAGAATTATTACTACTAACACCAACACCACCACCACAACTTATAAAACAACAGTAGTATTACTACTAACACCACCACCACAATTTATAAAAGAACAGTAGTATTACTACTAACACCACCACCACAACCACCACCACATCTTATGAAACAACAACAGTAGTATTACTACTAACACCACCATCACCACAACATTTAAAACAACAACAACAGAAATATTACTACTTACACCACCACCACAAATTATAAAACAAAAACAGTAGTATTACTACTAACACCACTACCACAATTTATGAAACAACAACAGTATTATTACTAATAACACCACCACCACAACTTATAAAACAACAGTAGTATTACAACTAACACCACCACCACAACTTATAAAACAACAACAGTAGTATTACTACTAACACCACCACCACCACAACTTATAAAATAACAGTAGTATTAATACTAGCACCACCACCACAACTTGTAAAACAACAACAGTAGAATTACTACTAACACCACCTCCACAATTTAAAAAACAACAACAGTAGTATTACTACTAACACCACCACCACCACCACCACCACAACTTATGAAACAACAGTAGTATTACTACTAACACCACCATCACCACAACATTTAAAACAACAACAACAGAAATATTACTACTTACACCACCACCACAACTTATAAAACAACAACAGCAGTATTACTACAAACACCACCACCACAACTTATAAAACAACAACAGTAGTATTACTAGTAACACCACCACCACAACTTATAAAACAACAACAGTAGCATTACTACTAACACCACCACCACAACTTATAAAACAACAACAGTAGTATTACTACTAACACCACCACCACAATTTATAAAAGAGTAGCATTACTATTAACACTACCACCACCACCACAACTAATAAAACAACAACAGTAGTATTACTACTAACATCACCACCACAACAATTTATAAAACAACAGTAGTATTACTATTAAAACCACCACAACAACTTACAAAACAACAAGAGTAGTATTAATACTAACACCACCACCACCACCACCACCACAACTTATGAAATAACAACAGTAGTATTACTACTAACACCAACACCACCACCACAACTTATAAAACAACAGTAGTATTACTACTAACACCACCACCACCACACCTTATAAAACAACAGTAGTATTACTACTAAGATCACCACCACAATTTATAAAACAACAACAGTAGCATTACTACTAACACCAACACCACAACTTGTAAAACAACAGTAGTATTACTACTAACACCACCACCACCCCACCCTATAAAACAACAATAGTATTACTACTAAGATCACCACCACAGCTTATAAAACAACAGTAGTATTACTACTAAGATCACCACCACAATTTATAAAACAACAACAGTAGCATTACTACTAACACCAACACCACAACTTGTAAAACAACAGTAGTATTACTACTAACACCACCACCACCCCACCCTATAAAACAACAATAGTATTACTACTAAGATCACCACCACAGCTTATAAAACAACAACAGTGTTATTACGACTAACACCACCACCACAACTTATGAAACAACGACAGTAGTATTACTACTAACACCACCACCACAATTTATAAAACAACAGTAGTATTACTACTAACACCACCACCACAACCACCACCACAACTTATGAAACAACAACAGTAGTATTACTACAAACACCACCACCACAACTTATGAAACAACAACAGTAGTATTACTACTAACACCACCACCACCACCACAACCACAACTTATAAAACAACAACAGTAGTATTACTACTAACACCACCACCACCACAACCACCACCACCACAAATTATAAAACAAAAACAGTAGTATTACTACTAACACCACCACCACAATTTATGAAACAACAACAGTATTATTACTAATAACACCACCACCACCACCACCACAACTAATAAAACAACAATAGTAGTATTACTACTAACACCACCACCACAACTTACAAAACAACAGTAGTATTACTACTAACACTACCACCACAACTTATAAAACAACAACAGTAGTATTACTACTAACACCAACACCACCACCACCACCACCACAAGTAATAAAACAACAACAGTAGTATTACTACTAACACCACCACGACAACTTACAAAAAAACAGTAGTATTACTACTAACACCACAACTTATAAAACAACAATAGTATTACTACTAACATCACCATCACAATTTATAAAACAACAACAGTAGTATTACTACTAACACCACCACCACCACCACAACTTATAAAACAACAACAGTAGTATTACTACTAACACCACCACCACAACTTATAAAATAACAACAGTAGTATTACTACTAACATCACCACCACAACCACCACCACAACTTATGAAACAACAGTAGTATTATTACTAATAACACCACCACCACCACCACCACCACAACTTTTAAAACAACAACAACAGAATTATTACTACTAACAGCAACACCACCAACACTTATAAAACAACAACAGTGTCATTACGACTAACACCACCACCCCAATTTATAAAACAACAACAATAGTATTACTACTAACACCACCATCACCACAACTTATAAAAAAACAACAGTAGTATTACTTCTAACACCACCACCACCACCACAACTTATAAAACAACAACAGCAGTATTACTACTAACACCACCACCACAACTTATGAAACAACAACAGTAGTATTACTACTAACACCACCACCACAATGTATGAAACAACAGTAGTTAGACTACTAACACCACCAACACAACTTATAAAACAACAGTATTACTAATAACACCACGACCACAACTTATGACACAACAACAGTAGTATTACTACTAACATCACCACCACAATTTATAAAAAACCAGTAGTATTACTACTAACACTACCACCACAACTTATAAAACAACAACAGTAGTATAACTACAAACAACACCACCACAACTTATAAAACAACAGCAGTATTACTACTATAACCACCACCACAACTTATGAAACAACAACATTAGTATTACTACTAACACCACCACCACAACTTATGAAAAAACAACAGTAGTATTACTACTAACAACACCACCACAATTTATAAAACAACAGTAGTATTACTACTAACACCACTACCACCACCACAACTTATAAAACAACAACAGTAGTATTACTACTAACACCACCACCACAACTTATAAAACAACAACAGTAGTATTACTACTAACACCACCACCACAACCACCACCACAACTTATGAAACAACAACAGTAGTATTACTACTAACACCACCACCACCACAACTTTTAAAACAACAACAACAGAATTATTACTACTAACACCAACACCACCACCACAACTTATAAAACAACAGTAGTATTACTACTAACACCACCACCACAATTTATAAAAGAACAGTAGTATTACTACTAACACCACCACCACAACCACCACCACATCTTATGAAACAACAACAGTAGTATTACTACTAACACCACCATCACCACAACATTTAAAACAACAACAACAGAAATATTACTACTTACACCACCACCACAAATTATAAAACAAAAATAGTAGTATTACTACTAACACCACTACCACAATTTATGAAACAACAACAGTATTATTACTAATAACACCACCACCATAACTTATAAAACAACAGTAGTATTACAACTAACACCACCACCACAACTTATAAAACAACAACAGTAGTATTACTACTAACACCACCACCACCACAACTTATAAAATAACAGTAGTATTACTACTAGCACCGCCACCACAACTTATAAAACAACAACAGTAGAATTACTACTAACACCACCTCCACAATTTAAAAAACAACAACAGTAGTATTACTACTAACACCACCACCACCACCACCACAACTTATGAAACAACAACAGTAGTATTACTACTAACACCACCATCACCACAACATTTAAAACAACAACAACAGAAATATTACTACTTACACCACCACCACAACTTATAAAACAACAACAGCAGTATTACTACAAACACCACCACCACAACTTATAAAACAGCAACAGTAGTATTACTAGTAACACCACCACCACAACTTATAAAACAACAACAGTAGCATTACTACTAACACCACCACCACAACTTATAAAACAACAACAGTAGTATTACTACTAACACCACCACCACAATTTATAAAACAGTAGCATTACTACTAACACTACCACCACCACCACAACTAATAAAACAACAACAGTAGTATTACTACTAACATCACCACCACAACAACTTATAAAAGAACAACGGTAGTATTACTATTAAAACCACCACAACAACTTATAAAACAACAAGAGTAGTATTAATACTAACACCACCACCACCACCACCACCACCACAACTTATGAAATAACAACAGTAGTATTACTACTAACACCACCACCACCACCACAACTTATAAAACAACAGTAGTATTACTACTAAGATCACCACCACAACTTGTAAAACAACAGTAGTATTACTACTAACACCACCACCACCCCACCCTATAAAACAACAATAGTATTACTACTAAGATCACCACCACAGCTTATAAAACAACAACAGTGTTATTACGACTAACACCACCACCACAACTTATGAAACAACGACAGTAGTATTAATACTAACACCACCACCACAATTTATAAAACAACAGTAGTATTACTACTAACACCACCACCACAACCACCACCACAACTTATGAAACAACAACAGTAGTATTACTACAAACACCACCACCACAACTTATGAAACAACAACAGTAGTATTACTACTAACACCACCACCACCACCACAACCACAACTTATAAAACAACAACAGTAGTATTACTACTAACACCACCACCACCACAACCACCACCACCACAAATTATAAAACAAAAACAGCAGTATTACTACTAACACCACCACCACAACCTATAAAACAACAACAGCATTAGTACTACTAACACCGCCACCACCACCACCACAACTTATAAAACAACAAGAGTAGTATTACTACTAACACCACCACAACTTACAAAACAACAGTAGTATTACTACTAACACCACCACCACAACTTATAAAACAACAACAGTAGTATTACTACTAACACCAACACCACCACCACCACCACCACAACTAATAAAACAACAACAGTAGTATTACTACTAACACCACCACGACAACTTACAAAAAAACAGTAGTATTACTACTAACACTACCACCACAACTTATAAAACAACAACAGTAGTATAACTACAAACAACACCACCACAATTTATAAAACAACAACAGTAGTATTACTACTAACACCACAACTTATAAAACAACAATAGTATTACTACTAACATCACCATCACAATTTATAAAACAACAACAGTAGTATTACTACTAACACCACCACCACCACCACAACTTATAAAACAACAACAGTAGTATTACTACTAACATCACCACCACAACCACCACCACAACTTATGAAACAACAGTAGTATTATTACTAATAACACCACCACCACCACAACTTTTAAAACAACAACAACAGAATTATTACTACTAACAGCAACACCACCAACACTTATAAAACAACAACAGTGTCATTACGACTAACACCACCACCCCAATTTATAAAACAACAACAATAGTATTACTACTAACACCACCATCACCACAACTTATAAAAAAACAACAGTAGTATTACTTCTAACACCACCACCACCACCACAACTTATAAAACAACAACAGCAGTATTACTACTAACACCACCACCACAACTTATGAAACAACAACAGTAGTATTACTACTAACACCACCACCACAATGTATAAAACAACAGTAGTTAGACTACTAACACCACCAACACAACTTATAAAACAACAGTATTACTAATAACACCACGACAACAACTTATGAAACAACAACAGTAGTATTACTACTAACATCACCACCACAATTTATAAAAAACCAGTAGTATTACTACTAACACTACAACCACAACTTATAAAACAACAACAGTAGTATAACTACAAACAACACCACCACAACTTATAAAACAACAAATGTAGTATTACTACTAACACCACAACTTATAAAACAACAATAGTATTACTACTAACACCACCATCACAATTTATAAAACAACAACAGTAGTATTACTACTAACACCACCACCACCAGCACCACAACTTTTAAAACAACAACAGTAGTATTACTACTAACACCACCACCACAACTTATAAAATAACAACAGTAGTATTACTACTAACATCACCACCACAACCACCACCACAACTTATGAAACAACAAAAGTATTATTATTACTATCACCACCACCACCACAACTTTTAAAACAACAGAATTATTACTACTAACAGCAAAACCACCACCACAACTTATAAAATAACAACAGTAGTATTACAACTAACACCACCACCACAACCACAACTTATAAAACAACAACAGCAGTATTACTACAAACACCAACACCACAACTTATAAAACAACAGTAGCATTACTACTAACACCACCACCACAACTTATGAAACAACAACAGTAGTATTACTACTAACACCAACACCACAACTTATAAAACAACAACAGTAGTATTACTACTAACACCACCACCACCACCACAACTTATAAAACAACAAGAGTAGTATTACTACTAACACCACCACCACCACAACTTACAAAACAACAGCAGTATTACTATTAACACCACCACCAGCAGCACCAGCACTACTTATGCAACAACAGTAGTATTACAACTAAAACCACCACCACCACCACTTATAAAACAACAACAGTAGTATTACTACTAACACCATCACCACCACAACTTATGAAACAACAACAGTAGTATTACTTCTAGAACCACAATCACCACCACAACCACAACTTATAAAATAACAACAGTAGTATTACTACTAACACCACCACCACAACTTATAAAACAAAAACAGTAGTATTACTACTAACACCACCACCACCACAACTTATAAAACAACAACAGTAGTATTACTACTAACACCACCACCACCACAACTTATAAAAAAACAACGGTAGTATTACTACTAACACCACCACCACAACTTATAAAACAACAACAGTAGTATTACTACTAACACCACCACCACCACCACCGCGACAACTTATAAAACAACAACAGCAGTATTACTACAAACACCACCACCACAACTTATAAAACAACAACAGTAGTATTACTACTAACACCACCACAACCAAAACTTATAAAACAACAACAGTAGTATTACTACTAACACCACCACCACAACTTATAAAACAACAGAAGTATTACTACTAGAACCACCACCACCACCACCACTACA
>CM038714.1:6615962-6640045 GCA_021613375.1 Megaleporinus macrocephalus | reverse complement strand
GGTAATGACTAGTTAAGAAAGTAAGTCAGTGTGATGGTGAGTTGAGATGAAGGCTAGTAAAGCGTGTATGTTAGTTATGGTTATATGTAATGACTAGTTAAGAAAGTAAGTCAGTGTGATGGAGAGTTGAGATGAAGGCTAGTAAAGCGTGTATGTTAGTTATGGTTATATGTAATGACTAGTTAAGAAAGTAAGTCAGTGTGATGGTGAGTTGAGATGAAGGCTAGTAAAGCGTGTATGTTAGTTATGGTTATATGTAATGACTAGTTAAGAAAGTAAGTCAGTGTGATGGTGAGTTGAGATGAAGGCTAGTAAAGCGTGTATGTTAGTTATGGTTATATGTAATGACTAGTTAAGAAAGTAAGTCAGTGTGATGGTGAGTTGAGATGAAGGCTAGTAAAGCGTGTATGTTAGTTATGGTTATATGTAATGACTAGTTAAGAAAGTAAGTCAGTGTGATGGTGAGTTGAGATGAAGGCTAGTAAAACGTGTATGTTAGTTATGGTTATATGTAATGACTAGTTAAGAAAGTAAGTCAGTGTGATTGTAAGTTGAGATTAAGGCTAGTAAAGCGTGTATATTATTTATGTTTATAGGTAATGACTAGTTAAGAAAGTAAGTCAGTGTGATGGTGAGTTGAGATGAAGGCTAGTAAAACGTGTACGTTAGTTATGGTTATATGTAATGACTAGTTAAGAAAGTAAGTCAGTGTGATTGTAAGTTGAGATTAAGGCTAGTAAAGCGTGTATGTTAGTTATGGTTATATGTAATGACTAGTTAAGAAAGTAAGTCAGTGTGATGGTGAGTTGAGATGAAGGTTAGTGAAGCGTGTATGTTAGTTATGGTTATTTGTAATGACTAGTTAAGAAAGTAAGTCAGTGTGATGGTGAGCTGAGATGAAGGTTAGTAAAGCATGTATGTTAGTTATGGTTATTTGTAATGGCTAGTTAAGAAAGTAAGTCAGTGTGATGAAGGCTAGTAAAGAGTGTATGTTAGTTATGGCTATATGTATTGGCTAGTTAAGAAAGTAAGTCAGTGTGATGATGAGTTGAGATGAAGGCTAGTAAAGCGTGTATGTTAGTTATGGTTATATGTAATGGCTAGTTAAGAAAGTAAGTCAGTGTGATGATGAGTTGAGATGAAGGCTAGTAAAGCGTGTATGTTAGTTATGGTTAGATGTAATAACTAGTTAAGAAAGTAAGTCAGTGTGATGATGAGTTGAGATGAAGGCTAGTAAAGCATGTATGTTAGTTATGGTTATATGTAATGACTAGTTAAGAAAGTAAGTCAGTGTGATGGTGAGTTGAGATGAAGGCTATTAAAGTGTGTATGTTAGTCATGGTTATATGTAATGACTAGTTAAGAAAGTAAGTCAGTGTGATGGTGAGTTGAGATGAAGGCTAGTAAAGCGTGTATGTTAGTTATGGTTATTTGTAATGGCTAGTTAAGAAAGTAAGTCAGTGTGATTGTAAGTTGAGATTAAGGCTAGTAAAGCGTGTATGTTAGTTATGTTTATAGGTAATGACTAGTTAAGAAAGTAAGTCAGTGTGATGGTGAGTTGAGATAAAGGCTAGTAAAGCGTGTATGTTAGTTATGGTTATAGGTAATGACTAGTTAAGAAAGTAAGTCAGTGTGATGGATAGTTGAGATGAAGGCTAGTAAAGCGTGTATGTTAGTTATGGTTATAGGTAATGACTAGTTAAGAAAGTAAGTCAGTGTGATGGTGAGTTGAGATGAAGACTAGTAAAGCGTGTATGTTAGTTAGGGTTATAGGTAATGACTAGTTAAGAAAGTAAGTCAGTGTGATGGATAGTTGAGATGAAGGCTAGTAAAGCGTGTATGTTAGTTATGGTTAGATGTAATAACTAGTTAAGAAAGTAAGTCAGTGTGATGATGAGTTGAGATGAAGGCTAGTAAAGCATGTATGTTAGTTATGGTTATATGTAATGACTAGTTAAGAATGTAAGTCAGTGTGATGGTGAGTTGAGATGAAGGCTAGTAAAACTTGTATGTTAGTTAGGGTTATATGTAATGAATAGTTAAGAAAGTAAGTCAGTTTGATGGTGAGTTGAGATGAAGGCTAGTAAAGCATGTATGTTAGTTATGGTTATATGTAATGACTAGTTAAGAAAGGAAGTCAGTGTGGTGGTGAGTTGAGATGAAGGCTAGTAAAACGTGTATGTTAGTTATGGTTATATGTAATGACTAGTTAAGAAAGTAAGTCAGTGTGATGGAGAGTTGAGATGAAGGCTAGTAAAGCGTGCATGTTAGTTATGGTTATAGGTAATGACCAGTTAAGAAAGTAAGTCAGTGTGATGGTGAGTTGAGATGAAGGTTAGTGAAGCGTGTATGTTAGTTATGGTTATTTGTAAAGACTAGTTAAGAAAGTAAGTCAGTGTGATGGTGAGTTGAGATGAAGGCTAGTAAAGCGTGTATGTTAGTTTTGGTTATATGTAATGACTAGTTAAGAAAGTAAGTCAGTGTGATGGTGAGTTGAGATGAAGGCTAGTAAAGCGTGTATGTTAGTTATGGTTATTTGTAATGGCTAGTTAAGAAAGTAAGTCAGTGTGATGAAGGCTAGTAAAGAGTGTATGTTAGTTATGGTTATATGTAATGGCTAGTTAAGAAAGTAAGTCAGTGTGATGGAGAGTTGAGATGAAGGCTAGTAAAGCGTGTATGTTAGTTATGGTTATATGTAATGGCTAGTTAAGAAAGTAAGTCAGTGTGATGAAGGCTAGTAAAGAGTGTATGTTATTTATGGTTATATGTAATGGCTAGTTAAGAAAGTAAGTCAGTGTGATGGTGAGTTGAGATGAAGGCTAGTAAAGCGTGTATCTTAGTTATGGTTAGATGTAATAACTAGTTAAGAAAGTAAGTCAGTGTGATGATGAGTTGAGATGAAGGCTAGTAAAGCATGTATGTTAGTTATGGTTATATGTAATGACTAGTTAAGAAAGTAAGTCAGTGTGATGGTGAGTTGAGATGAAGGCTAGTAAAGCGTGTGTGTTAGTTTTGGTTATATGTAATGACTAGTTAAGAAAGTAAGTCAGTGTGATGGTGAGTTGAGATGAAGGCTAGTAAAGTGTGTATGTTAGTCATGGTTATATGTAATGACTAGTTAAGAAAGTAAGTCAGTGTGATGGAGAGTTGAGATGAAGGCTAGTAAAGCGTGTATGTTAGTTATGGTTATATCTAATGGCTAGTTAAGAAAGTAAGTCAGTGTGATGGTGAGTTGAGATGAAGGCTAGTAAAACTTGTATGTTAGTTATGGTTATATGTAATGGCTAGTTAAGAAAGTAAGTCAGTGTGATGGTGAGTTGAGATAAAGGCTAGTAAAGCATGTATGTTAGTTATGGTTATATGTAATGACTAGTTAAGAAAGTAAGTCAGTGTGATGGTGAGTTGAGATGAAGGCTAGTAAAGTGTGTATGTTAGTCATGGTTATATGTAATGACTAGTTAAGAAAGTAAGTCAGTGTGATGGAGAGTTGAGATGAAGGCTAGTAAAGCGTGTATGTTAGTTATGGTTATATCTAATGGCTAGTTAAGAAAGTAAGTCAGTGTGATGGTGAGTTGAGATGAAGGCTAGTAAAGCGTGTTTGTTAGTTATGGTTATATGTAATGACTAGTTAAGAATGTAAGTCAATGTGATGGTGAGTTGAGATGAAGGCTAGTAAAACTTGTATGTTAGTTATGGTTATATGTAATTAATAGTTAAGAAAGTAAGTCAGTGTGATTGTAAATTGAGATTAAGGCTAGTAAAGCGTGTATGTTAGTTATGTTTATAGGTAATGACTAGTTAAGAAAGTACGTCAGTGTGATGGTGAGTTGAGATGAAGGCTAGTAAAGTGTGTATGTTAGTTATGGTTATATGTAATGGCTAGTTAAGAAAGTAAGTCAGTGTGATAGTGAGTTGAGATGAAGGCTAGTAAAGCGTTTAAGTTAGTTATGGTTATATGTAATGACTAGTTAAGAAAGTAAGTCAGTGTGATGGTGAGTTGAGATGAAGGCTAGTAAAGCGTGTATGTTAGTTATGGTTATAGGTAATGACTAGTTAAGAAAGTAAGTCAGTGTGATGGTGAGTTAAGATGAAGGCTAGTAAAGCATGTATGTTAGTTATGGTTATATGTAATGACTAGTTAAGAAAATAAGTCAGTGTTATGGTAAAGCGTGTATGTTAGTTATGGTTAGATGTAATGACTAGTTAAGAAAGTAAGTCAGTGTGATGGTGAGTTGAGATGAAGGCTAGTAAAGCGTGTATGTTAGTTACGGTTATATGTAATGACTAGTTAAGAAAGTAAATCAGTGTAATGGTGAATGGAGATGAAGGCTAGTAAAGCGTGTATGTTAGTTATGGTTATATGTAATGACTAGTTAAGAAAGTAAGTCAGTGTGATGGAGAGTTGAGATGAAGGTTAGTAAAGCATGTATGTCAGTTATGGTTATATGTAATGACTAGTTAAGAAAGTAAGTCAGTGTGATGGTGAGTTAAGATGATGGCTAGTAAAGCATGTATGTTAGTTATGGTTATAGGTAATGACTAGTTAAGAAAGTAAGTCAGTGTGATGGTGAGTTGAGATGAAGGCTAGTAAAGCGTGTATGTTAGTTATGGTTATATGTAATGACTAGTTAAGAAAGTAAGTCAGTGTGATGGTGAGTTGAGATGAAGGCTAGTAAAGCTTGTATGTTAGTTATGGTTATATGTAATGACTAGTTAAGAAAGTAAGTCAGTGTGATGGTGAGTTGAGATGAAGGCTAGTAAAGCGTGTATGTTAGTTATGGTTATATGTAATGACTAGTTAAGAAAGTAAGTCAGTGTGATGGTGAGTTGAGATGAAGGCTAGTAAAGCGTGTATGTTAGTTACTAGCATGGAGGGCTCCTCTTTCTTGATGAATTTCTAGCTGGACAGAAATTAGGCTTGTTTGTTTAACGCCAATGTTCGACTCTTGGGATCGGCTCAATTCGAGAAATATCGACTGATCCATCCATCTCTAATACTGATGTCCAGAATCTCTTGCTGCATTGGCTGATGTTGCTTAGATTATGTTGGCTGCTGATGGCTCGTGACTAGCCGTGCTGGTCATTACTAAACATATGTCGCAATCTCTCTGTGGCTGCAGGCGTCATGTACATTTTCATTGATAAATATTTACCTTCAGCTCTCTTTGTGGAACAGACAGTCCCTGCTGGCCCCGTGCCTTTATCTGTTGTTATACTTTTATCAGTTGTTGTGGCTTTTTCTTCTTTCTTTCAAACAACTCGTACTGCTGGTTTGTTGACGTCCGTTTTGGAAATAGCCACAACAACTGAAAGACTCACGATTACAGCACAACCAGTTGTGTAGTGTGAACCAGGCATAAATGTTCAGTGTATTAATTCAAAGGAAGTAATTCTGCTGTGTTTTCTTGCATCTGTTCAGAGGCCACACCTTCACCTCTCCCCCCCAGCCTGCAGCGCTCCCCCCACTGTTCTCCGCTGATTCTCTGTGGCGGTAACAGACCATCCCCACCTCTGCCAAGCTGTCGGACATGTCGGGACCTGTGCCGAGTCGGGCCCGCGTCTACACGGAAGTGAACACACACCGGCCCCGGGAATACTGGGATTATGAGTCCCATGTGGTTGAGTGGGGGTATGTAAGGAATTCTGTATTAGTGACGAGTGTGTGTGTGTGTGTGTGTGTGTGTGTGTGTGTGTGTGTGTGTGTGTGTGTGTGTGTGTGCGTGCGCTGGCTTACAGAGGTGGATCATTCTCAGCACTGCAGTGACTTGGTGTGTTAGTGTGTGTTGTGCTGGTGTGAGTGGATCAGACACAGCAGTGCTGCTGGAGTGTTTAAACACTGTGTCCACTCACTGTCCACTCTGTTAGACACTCCTACTACTTGCTGGTCCACGTTGTAGATGTAAAGTCAGAGACAGTAGAGTGTAGAAATACTGAGCTGGTTATAGCTGACCTGTGTGTTTGTATATATATATATATATATATATATATATATATATATATATATATATATATATATATATATATATACACACATAATGTGTGTATGTATGTGTGTATATATATATATATATATATATATATATATATATATATATATATGTATGTACCTTCCAGGTGTGACAGCAGTATTTGGGTTTTCGAGAGTAGCTCAAAAGAAGTGAAGTCACTGATTATAACCTGGTAAAAGTAACGAGTAGTTAAAGTATGACCTGACTTTAGTTTGTCTGTTAATTTAAAACCGTACGAAATGTGTTTTGCTTCGTAGAAATCAAGACGATTTCCAGCTGGTTCGGAAACTCGGACGTGGAAAGTACAGTGAGGTGTTTGAGGCGATCAACATCACGAACAACGAGAAGGTGGCGGTGAAGATTCTCAAGGTGAGTGTGGTGAGATACAGCCTGTTATGAAGAGGCTGGCTTGAAAACACAAGTTTGTGAATGTTGTGAATTGTTTGCCTTCAGCCTGTGAAGAAGAAGAAAATAAAGTGTGAGATAAAGATCCTGGAGAACCTGCGAGGGGGCCCTAATATCATCTCCCTCATAGATATCGTCAAGGACCCTGTGGTGAGTATGTGTTTCTGGGACTTGTATAAGACACCTACACCAGCGTCCCCTTGTGGAAACAACCCAGTATTATTTACAGTTCTCATCTAATACCTGCTTTGACTGCTCAGTACTTCATTAAGCTAAATCAAGATTCCTGCTGAAGGAACTGAATACATTCATACAATGTCTGGGGCGTCCAGGAGAAATCTGGAACCTAACTTTGTTCTTCAAACTGGAGCTCAAGATATGATCTACTTCTCTCATAATAAGATATTCATGTTACTTTGTATTGTATGTATGATTATTTACATCTGTTCTAATCAGATCTGCTGTTCTTACTGGTGAACATACACTTATTGAGCTTTTACACAATCAGCAGAGACTTTAGCACGCTAGTGTGTGTATATCAGTGGGGAACCGTCATGGCCCTCTACGCCCTCTCAGAAGGCCTTAAATATTTTTAAAACACACACACACACACACACACACACACACACACACACACACACAGATAGCTACCACCGCTAGCTAGTTTTCTGAGTCACAATGGAAGCCCATGCCCCGCCTCCAAACTAGGGGAGAGGGCTAAGGCTTAAGGGTCACGGTTTGTTACTGGTGTGTGTGTGTGTGTGTGTGTGTGTGTATATATATGTATATATACTACCATTGATGATGTAATGTTTCTTCTATTCTGCAGTCCCGGACGCCAGCCTTGGTTTTTGAACATGTGAACAACACAGACTTTAAGGTAAACTAATAAAATTTGATTTCATTCCAAACCTCCAGTGATGTCACTCAGAAGCTGCACCTGATAAGCTACAGTGCTTCACATTACTGCCACTACTAGCACTTACACTCAGTATTGATATCGGCCTATACTTGAAGCGGAATTCCAACACTTTTTTATTTTCTTTGTGATTCAGGGCTTGAGATGTGAAGAGTCTTTCAAAGAGATTACATGTGAAGTAGTTTATTGCAGACAAACATACTCAGATGTTTTTACAGCGGAGGTGATCAGTGGTCCCAGGACGCCGCCCACAGGACACTGTTGTCTGGATAGTTTTGGTTGGTGGACGATTCTTAGTCCAGCAGTGACACGGAGGTGTTTAAACACTCCAGCAGTAGCAGTACTGCTGTGTCTGATCCACTCACACCAGCACAACACACACTACTAACACACCAGCACCACGTCAGTGTCACTGCAGTGCTGAGAATGATCCACCACCCGAATAGTACCTGCTCTGTGGTGGTCCTGATCATTAAAGAACAGAGTAATAAAGTATACAGAGAATCAGATGAACTACAGTCTGTAAGTGGAGCTGTATGGTCAGTGGAGCTGATACAGTTATAGCTGGTAGAATTAGTCGATTAAGAAATTTTGAAGTGGTGTATTGAAAGTTTTCATGTACTGATAATCCTGCAGTTCTCCTCTTTTCCTTTTAATGAAATGCTCTTCTCTGTTCTTTTCCTCTCCTCAGCAACTGTATCAGACACTGACAGACTATGATATCCGGTTCTACATGTATGAAATCCTGAAGGTAACTGTTTGTTCTGAGACTATAGAGTTTATTCTAGGACTGTATTTCAGTTTAGTATGTGGTTGATCTGACGTGGTTCTCTGTCTGCAGGCTCTCGATTACTGCCACAGTATGGGGATTATGCACCGAGACGTGAAACCGCACAACGTTATGATTGATCATGAACACAGGAAGGTGACTGATTAACGGGACATGATCCTTATTTATTTGGTTGGAGTGGAGTCTGAGCTGTTGAGATGTAGTCCACAGATACAGGGGGCTTTCACAGATTCTTAATGTTTCTTGGAAGTGGTCTCTATTAGGTCTGGTTTTATACATGTCAATATCGATAATTATCACAAATGTCAAATTATATATATATATATGGTCAGTGGAGCTGATACAGTGGACAGTGAGTGTAGATTCAAGTACTTTTAATGTTATGGCTGATTGGTGTATATACTAGAGCTGGGTGATATAAAATGTTTTCACTGTAATTTTTTTTGAATTGATCAATCTTGATAATTATTACTAGTGCTGGACGATATGGCCAAAATTTATATTGTGATATAATTTCAGTCGATACGGTATAATTCTGATATCTATATAAATAATTTGAAAAACTGCCAAGAATCCCTATAATTGAAGTCTGTATCTACTTTATCAATTTAAATAACTTTGACTTATAACACAGCGGTAAATCGTACTATACATTTATGTACTGCTGCCACCGTCAGGTGAAAGGAACAATTGCAACAAACCGTCGGGCCATAAGGGTGATTCTGAGGGCCAATAAAAGGCTGGCCGCACGCCTGCTGTAAATAATACATATCTAAAGATATCACCGTTATTAAAACATATCTTACTATTGTCCAGGCCTAATTATCACCATATTAAAATTTTGTCCCTTCCCTGAATGCAGGCTTTAAGGCAAACTACAACACCTGTATAGTCAATAGGAATAAAATGCATATAATAGAACACACCATTCGCACTGCAGACGAGTGCGCTTTTAAGTGAGACTGCCTTAACGATGTTCACTGTGTGGTCAACAGTGATGCAGACCGGTTGGTCTTCTTTAAGGCCCCATGATGCGAGTGCATTTTCGAGCGCCTGGGAGATTAACTCAAAGTACGGCTTATGTACAGCTCGGATGTCCGACTTGACCACATATCAGTGGTACTGGCAAAGCGTCTCAAGTTTTAACTCTAGTTTTAGCTTCTAGTTTTGCTCGACATTCCTCGTAAAGCTGCTGCAGCACGGTCTGTGAGAACCCTTTCCTGCTTCGTAGACACCTTGAGTCTCCACTGTGCTAAGCAGCATCATATCTTTAGCCATGAAATAGCTGGCTGCTATATATATATATATATATATATATATATATATATATATATATATATATATATATATATATATATATATATATAAAAGGGTCACGCGATATTGACAATCTCGGCTTTTTGTAGTTCTGTTGATACGATAATAAACAATATTGTGCATTATTTTAAATGTATTTGTAAAAGTCTTATATTTTACTAGCTTGCACTTCTTCAAGGATATTGCTATCCATACATCCATTATCTTCCACTTTGGGGGGCTGGAGCCAATCGACTCCACTGAAGTTAGCTGAGTGTGTTTAACTTGTCTAGGTCTGTCATGCACGACACGTTCACAAAGCTCTTTATACTCCTCATACTCTCTTCATACTTCTCATACTCTCTTCATACTCCTCATACTCTCTTCATACTCCTCATACTCTCTACATACTCCTCATACTCTCTTCATACTCCTCATACTCTCTTCATACTTCTCATACTCTCTTCATACTTCTCATACTCTCTCTTAATACTCCTCATACTCTCTTCATACTCCTCATACTCTCTACATACTCCTCATACTCTCTACATACTCCTCATACTCTCTTCATACTCCTCATACTCTCTACATACTCCTCATACTCTGTTCATACTCCTCATACTCTACATACTCCTCATACTCTCTTCATACTCCTCATACTCTCTTCATACTCCTCATACTCTCTTCATACTCCTCATACTCTCTTCATACTCCTCATACTCTCTACATACTCCTCATACTCTGTTCATACTCCTCATACTCTACATACTCCTCATACTCTGTTCATACTCTGTTCATACTCCTCATATTCTGTTCATACTCCTCATACTCTGTTCATACTCCTCATACTCTGTTCATATTCCTCATACTCTATTCATACTCTGTTCATATTCCTCATACTCTGTTCATACTCCTCATACTCTGTTCATACTCCTCATACTCTGTTCATATTCCTCATACTCTATTCATACTCTGTTCATATTCCTCATACTCTATTCATATTCCTCATACTCTGTTCATACTCCTCATACTCTATTCATATTCCTCATACTCTATTCATACTCCTCATACTCTGTTCATATTCCTCATACTCTATTCATATTCCTCATACTCTATTCATATTCCTCATACTCTATTCATATTCCTCATACTCTGTTCATATTCCTCATACTCTGTTCATACTCCTCATACTCTATTCATATTCCTCATACTCTGTTCATATTCCTCATACTCTGTTCATACTCCTCATACTCTGTTCATATTCCTCATACTCTATTCATATTCCTCTACACTCTGTTCATACTCCTCATACTCTGTTCATACTCCTCATACTCTGTTCATACTCCTCATACTCTCTTCATACTCCTCATACTCTGTTCATACTCCTCATTCTCTGTTCATACTCATTGTACTCTGTGTGGTGGTTTGTTAGGAGATGATGAACAGGTTAGCTGTGTAGATCTTTAATGGCTGCTTTCTTACAAAGTCTGCAAACGGCCATGTTCTGAGCAACGTCAGTCTTTTCAGATCCAGACCAGCTCCGCGCGAGTGAAGATGATCCTCGTCTAGGAGTTAAATCTAAGGAGGTAGACTGTGAGGCTGGTGGTGTCTGAGTTTCTTCCCCTGGCGCAGTGTGTTCACTCACTTTCAGCTTTAGATGTGTTGTTTAGGCAGCTTTGTTAGCTTTAGTATATGCTAGCCCACAGTATCGGTGCACTCTCAGCAGCCTGTTCTAAAGCGTGAGGTAGTGAGCGGGAGGAGTCGAGGTGTTCTGATTGAGGTGTTCTGATTGTTGTTGTTTCTCCAGTCAGTAGCGTACTCCATAACATCAGCTCACGCATCGTTAACACAGCATTTAAGATATTATCCTAGACCATATATCGCACACCCCTACATATTTTTATAGTCATATGACCTGCACACTTATATCCTGATTTTTTTTCCAGTTGCGCCTTATCGATTGGGGTCTTGCTGAGTTTTACCACCCAGGACAGGAGTACATTGTCAGAGTGGCTTCCCGCTACTTCAAGGGTCCGGAGCTCCTGGTGGACTATCAGGTTAGTGTATAAAGGCTCGCGCTGCTGCTCTGTCTGTTTTTTATTTATATGTAAAATACATGAAATCAGTAACGCGCTGTGTTTATACGTTCCAGATGTATGACTACAGTCTGGACATGTGGAGTCTTGGTTGCATGCTGGCCAGCATGATCTTCAGAAAGGAGCCCTTCTTCCACGGTCATGATAACTATGACCAGGTGAATGTTTGGAAAACCCTATAATTTGCACTGTAAACATGTATTTGTATTAATTTCGTGGCATTTTTTTATATTATACTGTGTAATGTATTGTTTATGTGTTTTGTTTGTTAGAAAACAGATCAGCATCTGTAGGAGAGTCACATTTTAGAGATGGACCGATCAGCATTTTTGAGTCCGATTCTGATCGCCGATCACCTTTCAGAGCGATCGGCTAATAGCCGATACCGATCAAGGGCGGGGCTAATATGCCACGGCAGGGCTACATATTATTAGCGCAAGCAAGTCATGAAACTGGTCTAAACTGGTTTATTACCATTTTTAACGAGCTCATATGAAACAGTATAATATTTGTAACTAAATTAGAAGCTGGTCTATGTGGGAGTAAACCGCTTGATACAGCTCCAGAAGATTCACATCTGAAAAGTATCTCTACTAGGAACAGCAGAGCGTGGATCCAGGTGGAATATTAAGCAGCAGAATGAACGTCTTCTACAGCCGAGAAGATCTGCTTATCTAGAACTATAAACTCAATCACTCTGGCTGTGGTTCTTTAGCTCTCTGTACTGTTTCTGCTGCTGTTTTGTTTGTACAGGTCAGATCTGGTCTGGAGGTGTTCTGGGTTGTTTGTTTTGTGCTAGCTGTGCGTGCTAGCTCTGCTGTTTACTGATACTCACTGTATTCAGCTGTGTGGTGTCTCTGAAGTGTGTGTCAGATTGGCATTAGATTAGTATCAGATTAGTATCAGATTAGTATTAGATTAGTATCAGATTAGTATCAGATTAGTGTGTTAAATGTCTTTATCTTGGTTCTCCATGAAAGACGCTGATGTTACAAATTTTATAGATGTTAAAAATTGTCCTGGATGAGTCTGAGTCACATACGGTAACAAACTGCCAGACAGACGATGTTTTCTATTCGCACATGCGGTGAACGCTTTAACTGTTCTGGTGAGGCCGCTGCTTTAGTCAGTGTGTGTAAAATGAAACGGTATGAATTTTCACCTAGTGGTTCAGACAGGAATTGCAGGGAGCTGGCCAGAGGGCTCCTCTTCCTGGATGAAACGCAGTAAATACAGAAATAAGGCTCATTTGTTTAACACCGTAGATCGGCTCTCGAGATCAGCTAAATTGGAGAAATATCGGCCGATCACATATTTTGATTAAAACCGATACATGGCCAATCAATCCTTCCATCTCTAATTTTTATTGTTATTAATTTGCTAACTTTGTTCTAAAGGTCTGCAGTAAATAGTCAAGTTGTAAAATGTTTGTCTTTTGCTAAAAGTTGATAATGTGCCGTCTGTTACTTATCACTCTGTAGTTGGTCAGAATAGCCAAAGTCCTTGGAACTGAAGATCTGTACGATTACATCGACAAATACAACATAGAACTTGAACCACGTTTCAATGACATTCTCGGAAGGTAGGTTTGATTTAATCCTCAGTCTAAATTTATTGAGTTTTGTGTCACTGCTGATATTATAAGGATTAGAAATAATTCTGATTAAAAAATGTGAGTTACAAAGATATTAATTTAATTATTTATTTATTAATTTGCTCACTCCAGGCATTCCCGTAAGAGATGGGAGCGCTTTGTCCACAGCGAGAACCAGCACCTGGTTAGTCCTGAGGCCCTAGACTTCCTGGATAAGCTGCTGCGGTATGACCATCAGGCCCGACTGACTGCGCGAGAGGCCATGGAACACCCCTACTTCTGTGAGTGACACCCCCCCTACATGATCTACAGCTTCTTACAGCTACTGCCATCCACTCTCAGGGGGGTTTGTGCTGTACAGTTCCAGGTGGCATGTTTTCCAACACAGAAGAAACATACAACCTGTAGTTAAACCTAGGAAACGTTTCATGTTATGATTTTTAGATCTGATTTTATTTACTTTCTAAGCCCAACACTACCAGATATACTTTCAGATTGATATGTCAAGTGTACAGCAGCGTTAGTGGGTTAAATTAATAAAACAGTGCTTAAAATTTATTTAGATAAAGATCACAGTACTGAATCATTAATGTAACAACTAAACAGACTTTTAAATATCATATAATCATATAATCCCTCTTAATTATCTGCCCCTAAATATATTGTTAGTGTTGTAGTCAGACATATGTGCGTATCAGTTCTGTCATATGGTGTGAAAGTGCGGTCTGGAAATCAGAAGGAGCAGGATCTGTGCTCAGTATTGTCTTCGTTAGCTCTTTTTAGAGTTGTACAGACACTGTATTGGTGCCGATACTGGTACTTACACTGGTGCGTGAATGGTCAGAACTTGTGAGGACGACAAGCGGCAGTAAACATTCTCATGGCTAAATCAGTAACGGCAGTATTTGGTGGTAACAGGAGCCGCTAACCTGATTGTCTGAGTCACTTCTTTCAGCAATCACTGATCTGCTGCTCTGTAGCTCCTACAGTCGGACTTACTGTGAGTCCAGATTGTTGGTGAGGAGGAGAAGAAACCGCCACACTCTGAGTAATGATGGCTCTTAGTCTAGTATAGGAGCCCAACAACATTCAGCTCAGTTTTTGAGAAGCCAGAGAGGCTCTTGGGAGTTAACACAGCACGTTTATCTGTACTGTCCAGTTCTGTTTTAAACTTTAAATACTAAATATATACAGTAAATACTACTTATACACAGTAAACACTACATATACACAGTAAATACTAAATATATAAAGTAAATACTATATATACACAGTAAATACTAAATATATACAGTAAATACTACGTATACACAGTAAACACTACATACACAGTAGATACTAAATATATACAGTAAATACTATATATACACAGTAAATACTACATATATACAGTAAATACTACATATACACAGTAAATACTAAATATATACAGTAAATACTATATATATCCACAGTAAACACTACATATATCCAGTAAATACTAAAAACTATATCTACAGTAAATACTATATATATTCAGTAAATACTACATATATCCAGTAAATACTACATATACACAGTAAATACTACATATACACAGTAAATGCTAAATATATACAGTAAATACTATATATACACAGTAAATACTAAATATATACTGTAAATACTACTTATACACAGTAAACACTACATACACAGTAAATACTAAATATATACAGTAAATACTATATATACACAGTAAATACTAAATATATACAGTAAATACTACATATACACAGTAAATACTATATATACACAGTAAATACTAAATATATACAGTAAATACTACATATACACAGTAAATACTACATACACAGTAAATACTACATATATCCAGTAAATACTAAAAATATATCCACAGTAAATACTACATATATCCAGTAAATACTACATATATCCAGTAAATACTAAATATATACAGTAAATACTACTTATACACAGTAAACACTACATATACACAGTAAATACTAAATATATAAAGTAAATACTATACATACACAGTAAATACTAAATATATACAGTAAATACTACTTATACACAGTAAACACTACATATACACAGTAAATACTAAATATATAAAGTAAATACTATACATACACAGTAAATACTAAATATATACAGTAAATACTACGTATACACAGTAAACACTACATACACAGTAAATACTAAATATATACAGTAAATACTATATATACACAGTAAATACTAAATATATACAGTAAATACTACATATACACAGTAAATACTATATATACACAGTAAATACTACATAGATACAGTAAATACTATATATACACAGTAAATACTACATATACACAGTAAATACTAAATATATACAGTAAATACTACATATACACAGTAAATACTACATATACACAGTAAATACTAAATATATACAGTAAATACTATATATACACAGTAAATACTAAATATACACAGTAAATACTATATATACACAGTAAATACTAAATATATACAGTACATACTACATATACACAGTAAATACTACAGATACAGTAAATACTATATATACACAGTAAACACTACATACACAGTAGATACTAAATATATACAGTAAATACTATATATACACAGTAAACACTAAATATATACAGTAAATACTAAGGATACACAGTAAATACTACATATACACAGTAAATACTACATATACACAGTAAATACTAAATATATACAGTAAATACTATATATACACAGTAAATACTATATATACACAGTAAATACTATATATATACAGTAAATACTAAAAATATATCCACAGTAAATACTAAATATATACAGTAAATACTACATATACACAGTAAACACTACATACACAGTAATCACTAAATAAATACAATAAATACTATGTATACACAGTAAATACTACATATACACAGTAAATACTATATATACACAGTAATCACTAAATAGATACAGTAAATACTATATATACACAGTAAATACTACATATACACAGTAAACACTAATTAGATACTGTAAATACTACATATACACAATAAATACTACATATACACAGTAAATACTATATATACACAGTAAACACTAAATATATACAGTAAATACTAAGGATACACAGTAAATACTACATATACACAGTAAATACTACATATACACAGTAAACACTAAATATGTACAGTAAATACTAAGGATACACAGTAAATACTACATATACACAGTAAATACTACATATACACAGTAAATACTATATATACACAGTAAATACTAAGGATACACAGTTAATACTACATATACACAGTAAATATTATATATACACAGTAAATATGAAATATACACAGTAAATTCTAAGGATACACAGTTAATACTAAATATACACAGTAAATAATATATATACACAGTAAGTACGAAATATATATAGTGTTTACTGTATATATTTGTGAAAAATAATGGTGTTTTACAGTGTAAGTGAATGTAAAATATCTTTATATATTTAGTATTTACTGTATATACCTAGTATACTTAGTGTAAATATCTGTATTGTTTATTTACTGTATATATTTAGTATTTACTGTGTATATGTTGTATTTACTGTTTATATTTAGTGTATAATACTATATTAGTATATTAGTATATTTATATTTATATTAGTATATAATACAGTAAATGAAGATATTTTACATTCACTTACACAGTTAAACATGATTATTACTAATTATATACAGTAAATACTACATATATGCTAGATTAAAAAAAACAGATCAGTCAAGCTGAGTATTTTTTATTTGTCACAGAAAATACAATATTTTAAAAATATGTTTGTGCAAGTATCCACACTTGTACAGTATCAGTATCTGTGTGTGTTAAGCTCCTTAAATCTAGCCTGCGCTCCAGATACCAGCCTAGTAATGCTACTGAATACCTCTCTGGTCTGCTAGAAACCTCTCAGCCAGCGTCACTGCGACTTGTTTTTTAGGCTGTAAAGAAATATATGCTTAATACGCTCAACAAGTGAGTTCTTTCCATTCTCTAAACGAGATGAAGCATTTCTCTCAGGACTGATCTGTAAAACTCGAGCGGTGAACGGATAAGGGGGTGTTTTTCCTTCAGCTGTATGATTTCTAGTTCTGTCAGGGTGTTGGAAGTTTACTGCTGTGTCTTAATCCTGCAGTCCTGTAATCTCACACTGCTCAAACTTCACCTTGATACAGTGTTTTATGTCTTTCTGTCTCGAAGACCCTGTCGTTAAGGACCAGTCTCGGATAGTCGGCCCCACTAATGTGCCAGCGCCCAACACCACAGTGAGCGCAGCCAGTATGATCACAGGTGAGAACATCCTGCATGTTTCACTGGCTGCCCTGCTCCCAGCTAATCAGCTCGTTAACAGCCCGGGACTGAGCGGAGGAGTGTTTAATGAGAAGTCGAGACAACATTAACAGAAACACTCAACCCTAAGAACTAAGAGTGAAGTCTAACTGGGCCAGTGAGAATAACACACGGAGTAATGTTCACAAACCTTAACTGGTAGTTTTTATTTGTTATTTTATTTAATGTTTATTTAACCAGGTTTATCCTATTGAGAGTTACAACAGAAGAATTTACACAATAACATCATTAAAAATAAAAACACACACCTTGTTTATCTTATCTTAGCAGATTATTTTAAGATTATTAACACGTGTAACATGTTTCTTTCAGTAGTGTCACTTAAAGTCTCATTGCCCTTCTTAATCGTCCAGTGTAGAACCTAAAACTATTCTCGATAGGAAGCGAGGCTTTTCTCGTCTTTACTGTATACTGGCTTTACAGTGCAGTGAACTCACAGACCAATCACGTGCGCTATAAGATCACAGAAGGCTCCTCAGCCAATCAGGTCTGTGCAGATTGGGGAGTGCGGCGTGCACACAGGTGAGGTATGAAGTGAGGAGCAGCAGTTGGAGACTAAAGCGAGTCAGAAAGAATAAGGAGCTCTAAAAACAGAAAAGTGAACAGAGAAAACTGAGTGTTTAACAGGAACGGTTCTGGAATGGACCTGCTCGTCTAGTTTTGGAGAACACCACTCTGTACAACCAACATGTTAATCTGTGAAGCTGAGTTAACAAGAAGACACACATTTATTTACTTTCTCTATAAATAAACACTTTAAGATGATCTTTTTTAAAAGCGTTCTGTTTGTTTAATGCAGTGAGTAAAAACATTTATTATTAGTTAAATAGTTAAATAAATAATTTATTCAGTTTAGCATTTAAACAGTAAATATACTGAAATATACTGAATGGTATGTGTGATGTGTTGGTGTTTCAGTAGCTGATGGTATAAGATGCTGATACTAGACTATACTTCAGTAAACAGGATACACCACTGAATCAGAACACACGTTAGAAATGATGATGGTCTGGACCGGCCTGAGGAGATCTCCTCTAACTGAACCTTACTGACTATAATTTAATACCCCTGCTCTACAACATATACAGCCCACAAACTGTCCGGGTTCTTGTGTGTGAGGCGTATGGGCTATGTGTCATTTGTGCCTCTAAAAGTCGAGTCAGAGCGTAAACTCTTTGTATTTAACCATTTATAGACCATGTGCGTTTAAGGTCTGTATATATATACACACACATATATATATATATATATATATATATATAGAGGTATATAGGATATAGGTATATATATATATAATTATTTCTTTTTATGTGGGACTAATAGAGGTTAATCTTTACATATATATATATATATATATACACACACACATACTCATCCATAACAAAATAAAAATTCCTGACAAACACACACAGTAATCTAAAAATTTGTCGTTAGATTAATTGACTAATTAAAAAAAGAATCATTAATCGATTAAGAAATGAATAGTTAGGTGCAGCCCTGTTTCGTAACTCTCACCTTTCCCCCCGAACAGGCATAGCCGCACTTCCAGCCTCCACAGCCCTGGGTCCGCTGGTGGGCTCGCCCGTCCTCTCAGCTGCCAACAACCTGAGCACTCCGGTGCCCGCTGCCGCAGGTGCCCCTCAGTGATGCCGTTCGTGCCTGCTTCTTCACCTCACCGCGGCCTGGGACCAGGTGATGAGTGATGAGTCTTTCACCATCCTTGTCTCCGCCCTCCACCTGGTTCCCATCCTTGTCACCTCCCATTGTCACCAGCTGTCTCCTGTTTCCTCTCGTTATCCAGTGTATATAGTCTGCCTGTTTTGCCCTCTCCTTTGTGGTTCATTGTCTATTGTATATCGTTGCGTGTGGACCCTGTTGTTTGTTTGTTTGTTATTGTTTTGGTTAATTCATGTTTGTTTTTGCTTAGTGTTTGTTTTGGTCTTTACCAGTAAAGTATTTTTAGTTAAGATCTTGCACCTGCGTCAGCCTCCTTCATCGAGCCGATCATCCCCCGGCACCTCTCCCGGTCCAGCGTGATACCACTACATGTACTTCAGTATATTATTAAATACAGAGGTGAGTAGTAACTAGTTACAGTTACTCAGTACATGTACTTCAGTATATTATTAAATACAGAGGTGGGTAGTAACTAGTTACAGTTACTCAGTACATGTACTTCAGTATATTATTATTAAATACAGAGGTGAGTAGTAACTAGTTACAGTTACTCAGTACATGTACTTCAGTATATTATTAAATACAGAGGTGGGTAGTAACTAGTTACAGTTACTCAGTACATGTACTTCAGTATATTATTAAATACAGAGGTGGGTAGTAACTAGTTACAGTTACCCAGTACATGTACTTCAGTATATTATTAAATACAGAGGTGGGTAGTAACTAGTTACAGTTACCCAGTACATGTACTTCAGTATATTATTAAATACAGAGGTGGGTAGTAACTAGTTACAGTTACCCAGTACATGTACTTCAGTATATTATTAAATACAGAGGTGGGTAGTAACTAGTTACAGTTACTCAGTACATGTACTTCAGTATATTATTAAATACAGAGGTGGGTAGTAACTAGTTACAGTTACTCAGTACATGTACTTCAGTATATTATTAAATACAGAGGTGGGTAGTAACTAGTTACAGTTACCCAGTACATGTACTTCAGTATATTATTATTAAATACAGAGGTGGGTAGTAACTAGTTACAGTTACCCAGTACATGTACTTCAGTATATTATTATTAAATACTGAGGTGGGTAGTAACTAGTTACAGTTACCCAGTACATGTACTTCAGTATATTATTATTAAATACAGAGGTGGGTAGTAACTAGTTACAGTTACCCAGTACATGTACTTCAGTATATTATTATTAAATACAGAGGTGGGTAGTAACTAGTTACAGTTACCCAGTACATGTACTTCAGTATATTATTAAATACAAAGGCGGGTAGTAAGTAGTTACAGTTACTCAGTACATGTACTTCAGTATATTATTATTAAATACAGAGGTGGGTAGTAACTAGTTACAGTTACCCAGTACATGTACTTCAGTATATTATTATTAAATACAGAGGTGAGTAGTAACTAGTGACAGTTACCAAGTACATGTACTTCAGTATATTATTAAATACAGAGGTGGGTAGTAACTAGTTACAGTTACTCAGTACATGTACTTCAGTATATTATTAAATACAGAGCTGAATAGTAACTAGTTACAGTTACTCAGTACATGTACTTCAGTATATTATTTAATACATAGGTGAGTAGTAACTAGTGACAGTCTTGTTGGATATGTAGTTCCTGTACTGACAGATGCAGGAGTTACTCAGAACTAACGTGTTACGTATCTTTTTAATCTGATTGTCAGTATTTTACCCAAATAGCTGTACTTTTACTGGAGTACTGATTTAGGTTACTATAACCACCTCTGGTATAAACCAGACCTCTGAATGCTGCAAACCCCGACAGGTTTACTGAACTACACTATCAAGTCTGCCTCTCTAAACGAGACACACAGGAATTAATCAACATTTTCTTTAAAGCTGTGCAATATGATTCAGAGTGGAGGTCCTGAGTGAAGCGGTGTGAACAGGGTTATTGCTGTTGCAGTACAGGTCCAGGTGGGTGGACCGAGCGACCACACTGACTTGAACCGTATCTGGACGTCATACTGCTGCACTTCTCCAGGACACTCTTTGATAACCAGGTGAGAAGCGTCTTCGGAAAACAGTGCAGAGCTTGTCTCTGTGAGGAAACCTAGAAGAGGAAATGTGGAAAGTCATTTATGTTAAAATGTGCAAGAGCAGCGATTTCCAAATTACCATAAAATCCTTAAACTAGCGTTTAGTGGGTCATGTATTCTGTATTGTTGCATCGGTTTTGACAGAATTCATGGTTTCATATACATATACATATATACATTCATTCATCCACCAGTGTTTTTAACTAGTAGGGCTCTAACAGTATTGTTTTCTTCTAACTGAGGTTAAAAAGAATTGTATCCTAGCAGTTTGGCAGTTTTCCCCCCACTATATACATACAGCTCAACATTAACACCACCTCCTTATATCTCCGCTCACTGTCCACTGTAATCAGCTCCACTGACCATACAGGAGCTCCTCTTACAGACTGTAGTTCATCTGATTCTCTGTATACTTTATTACTCTGTCCTTTAATGATCAGGACCCCACAGGACCACCACAGAGCAGATACTATTAGGGAGGTGGGTCATTCTCAGCACTGCAGTGACACTGACATGGTGGTGGTGTGTTAGTACTGGTGTGTTGTGCTGGTGCGAGTGGATCAGACACAGCAGTGCTGCTGGAGTGTTTAAACACCTCAGTGTCACTGCTGGACTGAGAATCATCCACCAACCAAAAGTATCCAGACAGCAGTGAGTGGACAAACTAGGAAAGTGGTGCTGGTTAGCATTAGCATTTAGCTTCTCTAACATGATACCTGCTCTGCTCAGTTCCTGATGTCTGAGTCGCTGAGTTACAATCATTTTGAGTAGATGTTTGCTTCAGGGATACATGTGAGGTGTTGTAAGACGAAATAGAGCCCAAAGAAAATAGTTTGATTCACTATTCACTATACAGAGCACTATTTTTGTGTTATGCTCATTTGTAGCAGAGTCTTAAAACATGGAGTGCACTCCTAACAATCCCTGCACCCTAGCGGACAGGGAATACCCATAATGCATCGCATTGTTTGGTTGGTAGGCTCATGTGCAACTTCTTGGAGGATTATTAGCGTCTCTGTAGAGCTCTTGAGAGCTGACAGCAAGACATTTATAGTTTTATATGATTGAATCTGCTGTCTCACCCGCATGACATGGAGTGTGTCTTAAATCCTAGTGAGCTCCTACATAGGCAGCATTTTACATCATAGTATGATCTCCCGACATGTAGACTGTCCCAATTCTTACATACCTTAAACATGCTGTCTACTGAGAAACCTTATTTAGACCTGATTTTAAAGAAAGTATCAAACTCTTCCTCAGCCGCTAAGACAATCACATGATGCAGCGCAGGCTAATCTACGAGCAGTGAAGTGGTTTTAAAATGTGAGTTATTTTGATTCTCTCTGGAGTTTTAATGTGTTTCTGCTCATATAATCACACAAAACAGTATTTTATTATCAACTCTGTAACGAGTCCTTCACCATTTACACTTTTATACTCCAGACATTAGCATTTATGCTAGCAGATTTTTAAGACTCTGGCTATAGTTTTGGATGCCGGCTGGTAGCTTAGCAACCAGCTAAACCACCGGTGGCGTGCTGCAGTGGGTGGGAACAAGCCGTGACGCAGTCTCTCTCTAACTAGAGCGTCTCAGTAATCTGTTTTATGAGGAGAGATGAGGAGAGAACGCTGCTACTTACACAGCTGCTACCTATACAGCCTACTTACACACTCACTAGGATTTTAGGTGTATAAAAATCATGTTCTACCATCACCTGTTCTGTCCCCTGTAATACTGTACATACTGATCATACTCTGATCCCAGACTTCATACAACTGACCTAGACTCAGTGACGAATACAAGTAAAATAAATGTGGGACTGTTTCTGCTGCTGTGCTATAGAGAGACTCTCAGAGGCTACTGTTGGGTCGTGTGAGTCCTGGTGAGAGAAACTGCCTGCCATCTAGTCCATTCTAACGAAGATGTTAGGAGGTGTTGGGTTCAGTGGTTAATTGAGGAAACACACAGTGAACAGGCACCAGACCACCCAGACAGACCACCAGCAGAGAGGATCATTTCATCTGTTGACAAGCATAAGCAGCCAGTCGGATCTCCCAGGAAAGTCTCCACCAGATCCCAACACCTCCTTGTTCTGCCCGCTCACCAGATATATCAGCAGTCGAGTACTTATGGGAGCAGCTGGGGTGCCAGCTTTAGCACATACAGGTGTTCAGGATCTACATGTCCAGCTGCAGCATCTGTGGGTACATGTGCTGCAGGATGAAGTATGGAACCTCTATGTCTCCTACTGGATCTCATCTTGTATCCAGACTAGAGGACCAACAGGTAACTGGAGCCTTTTAGTTGTAGTTTTCCCCCAATAGACTCCTCCTCCTCCTCTCATTCTAATACTGTATCACTTACATAAATCAGCATTACATTCACACACATACACAGTTTCATTCAAACCTTCATCCAAATCTAGCACTTTAGCATCATCCTCACCCAAACATACAGATTCAGAATTAGAAATATCTTCTAACCGTCTCTCACGGAGCTCCTTGTCGATGTCGTGGAGAGATTTGCTTTTGGTCTCTGGTAGCAGAAAGAAGATGAAAACAACCGCCGCCGCTGCGATCACCCCGTAAATAAAGAACATTCCAGAAAGGCCGATCACATCTGTGAGGACGAATCAGGAATCAGCTTTTCAGATCAGTCGTTACACCCTAAACAGCTCGCGAAGAGCATCCACAGTTTACATTGGTGTGTTTTGCCTTTTCAAAGGGGGACTCCACCAATGTTTTTTAAAATGTATCGATAATTTAAATGATTCAGTGGTAAAGAGAGTCAGAAGTGTTCACAGCGCTGTTGAATGGAACCAGACGTCCACCTCTGA
>CM038714.1:6586852-6614962 GCA_021613375.1 Megaleporinus macrocephalus | reverse complement strand
TTTAATAATATACTGAAGTACATTTCCTTAGTAGCCCTAACTAGTTACTACTCACTTCTGCATTCATAACAATATTGTGAATACATGTACTGAGTAACTGTAACTAGTTACTACTCACCTCTGTATTTATAACAATAATATGCTGAAGTACATGTACTGAGTAACTGTAACTAGTTAGTATTTACTTCTACATTATAACAATATAGTGAAGTACATGTACTGAGTAATTGTAACTAGTTACTACTCACCTCTGTATTTAATAATAATATTCTGAAGTACATGTACTGAGTAACTGTAAATTGTTACTTCCGACCTCTGTATTTAACACAAGAGTATACTGAAGTACAAGTACTGAGTAACTGTAACTAGTTACTACTCACCTCTGTATTTATAACAATATAGTGAAGTACATGTACTGAGTAACTGTAACTAGTTACTACACACTTCTGTATTCATAACAATGTGTTGAAGTCCATGTACTGAGTAACTGTAACTAGTTACTACTCACTTCTGCATTCATAACAATATAGTGAAGTACATGTACTGAGTAACTGTAACTATGTACTACACACCTCTGTATTGATAACAATATAGTGAAGTACATGTACTGAGTAACTGTAACTAGTTACTACACACTTCTGTATTCATAACAATGTGTTGAAGTCCATGTACTGAGTAACTGTAACTATTTGATATTCACTTCTGCATTCATAACAATATACTGAAGTCCATGTACTGAGTAACTGTAACTAGTTACTACTCACTTCTGCATTTATAATAATAAAGCGAAGTACATGTACTGAGTAACTGTAACTAGTTACTACTCACCTCAGTATTTAATAAAAATATACTGAAGTACATGTACTCAGTAATTGTAACTAGTCAATACTCAACTCTGTATTTAATAATATACTGAAGTACATGTACTGAGTAACTGTAACTAGTTACTACACACTTCTGTATTCATAACAATGTGTTGAAGTCCATGTACTGAGTAACTGTAACTAGTTACTACTCACTTCTGCATTCATAACAATAAAGCGAAGTACATAAACTGAGTAACTGTAACTAGTTACTACTCACCTCAGTATTTAATAAAATATACTGAAGATACATTGTACTCAGTATTGGTAACTAGTCACTGACTCAACATTTATTTAATATATACTGAAGTACATGTACTGAGTAGCTGTAACTAGTTACTACTCACTTCTGCATTCATAACAATATTGTGAATACATGTACTGAGTAACTGTAACTAGTTACTACTCACTTCTACATTTATAACAATATAGTGAAGTACATGTACTGAGTAACTGTAACTAGTTAGTATTTACTGCTACATTCATAACAATATAGTGAAGTACATGTACTGAGTACTTGTAACTAGTTACTACTCACCTCTGTATTTAATAATAATATTCTGAAGTACATGTACTGAGTAACTGTAATATGTTACTTCCGACCTCTTTATTTAACACAAGAGTATAATGAAGTACAAGTACTTAGTAACTGTAACTAGTTACTACTCACCTCTGCATTAATAACTATATTGTGAATACATATACTGAGTAACTGTAACTATGTACTACACACCTCTGTATTGATAACAATATAGTGAAGATCATTTACTGAGTAACTGTAACTAGTTACTACACACTTCTGCATTCATAACAATATAGTGAATTACATGTACTGAGTAACTGTAACTATGTACTACACACCCCTGTATTGATAACAATAATATGCTGAAGCACATGTACTGAGTAACTGTAACTAGTTGATACTCACTTCTGCATTCATAACAATATACTGAAGTCCATGTACTGAGTAACTGTAACTAGTTACTACTCACCTCTGTATTTATAACAATATACTGAAGTACATGTACTGAGTAACTGTAACTAGTTACTACACACTTCTGTATTTATAACAATGTGTTGAAGTCCATGTACTGAGTAACTGTAACTAGTTACTACTCACTTCTGCATTCATAACAATATAGTGAATTACATGTACTGAGTAACTGTAACTAGTTACTACTCACCTCTGTATTTATAACAATAATATGCTGAAGTACATGTACTGAGTAACTGTAACTAGTTGATACTCACTTCTGCATTCATAACAATATACTGAAGTCCATGTACTGAGTAACTGTAACTAGTTACTACTCACTTCTGCATTCATAACAATAAAGCGAAGTACATGTACTGAGTAACTGTAACTAGTTACTACTCACCTCAGTATTTAATAAAAATATACTGAAGTACATGTACTCAGTAATTGTAACTAGTCACTACTCAACTCTTTATTTAATAATATACTGAAGTACACGTACTGAGTAGCCCTAACTAGTTACTACTCACTTCTGCATTCATAACAATATTGTGAATACATGTACTGAGTAACTGTAACTAGTTACTACTCACCTCTGTATTTATAACAATAATATGCTGAAGTACATGTACTGAGTAACTGTAACTAGTTAGTATTTACTTCTACATTCATAACAATATAGTGAAGTACATGTACTGAGTAATTGTAACTAGTTACTACTCACCTCTGTATTTAATAATAATATTCTGAAGTACATGTACTGAGTAACTGTAAATTGTTACTTCCGACCTCTGTATTTAACACAAGAGTATACTGAAGTACAAGTACTTAGTAACTGTAACTAGTTACTACTCACCTCTGCATTCATAACTATATTGTGAATACATATACTGAGTAACTGTAACTAGTTACTACTCACCTCTGTATTTATAACAATATAGTGAAGTACATGTACTGAGTAACTGTAACTAGTTACTACACACTTCTGTATTCATAACAATGTGTTGAAGTCCATGTACTGAGTAACTGTAACTAGTTACTACTCACTTCTGCTTTCATAACAATATAGTGAGGTACATGTACTGAGTAACTGTAACTATGTACTACACACCTCTGTATTGATAACAATATAGTGAAGAACATGTACTGAGTAACTGTAACTAGTTACTACACACTTCTGTATTCATAACAATGTGTTGAAGTCCATGTACTGAGTAACTGTAACTAGTTACTACTCACTTCTGCATTCATAACAATATAGTGAAGTACATGTACTGAGTAACTGTAACTATGTACTACACACCTCTGTATTGATAACAATATAGTGAAGTACATGTACTGAGTAACTGTAACTAGTTACTACACACTTCTGTATTCATAACAATGTGTTGAAGTCCATGTACTGAGTAACTGTAACTAGTTACTACTCACTTCTGCATTCATAACAATATAGTGAATTACATGTACTGAGTAACTGTAACTATGTACTACACACCCCTGTATTGATAACAATAATATGCTGAAGCACATGTACTGAGTAACTGTAACTAGTTGATACTCAC
Source organism: Megaleporinus macrocephalus (assembly GCA_021613375.1). Classification (NCBI taxonomy): domain Eukaryota; kingdom Metazoa; phylum Chordata; class Actinopteri; order Characiformes; family Anostomidae; genus Megaleporinus; species Megaleporinus macrocephalus. The sequence goes on along the minus strand of CM038714.1, from coordinate 6,611,561 downwards.
TTCTGCATTCATAACAATATACTGAAGTCCATGTACTGAGTAACTGTAACTAGTTACTACTCACTTCTGCATTCATAACAATAAAGCGAAGAACATGTACTGAGTAACTGTAACTAGTTACTACTCACCTCAGTATTTAATAAAAATATACTGAAGTACATGTACTCAGTAATTGTAACTAGTCACTACTCAACTCTTTATTTAATAATATACTGAAGTACATGTACTGAGTAGCCCTAACTAGTTACTACTCACTTCTGCATTCATAACAATATTGTGAATACATGTACTGAGTAACTGTAACTAGTTACTACTCACCTCTGTATTTATAACAATAATATGCTGAAGTACGTGTACTGAGTAACTGTAACTAGTTAGTATTTACTTCTACATTCATAACAATATAGTGAAGTACATGTACTGAGTAATTGTAACTAGTTACTACTCACCTCTGTATTTAATAATAACCTTCTGAAGTACATGTACTGAGTAACTGTAAATTGTTACTTCCGACCTCTTTATTTAACACAAGAGTATACTGAAGTACAAGTACTTAGTAACTGTAACTAGTTACTACTCACCTCTGTATTTATAACAATAATATGCTGAAGTACATGTACTGAGTAACTGTAACTAGTTAGTATTTACTTCTACATTCATAACAATATAGTGAAGTACATGTACAGAGTAATTGAAATTAGTTACTACTCACCTCTGTATTTAATAATAATATTCTGAAGTACATGTACTGAGTAACTCTAAATTGTTACTTCCGACATCTGTATTTAACACAAGAGTATACTGAAGTACAAGTACTGAGTAAATGTAACTAGTTACTACACACATCTGTATTCATAACAATGTGTTGGAGTCCATGTACTGAGTAACTGTAACTATGTACTACACACCTCTGTATTGATAACAATAATATGCTAAAGCACATGTACTGAGTAACTGTAACTATGTGATATTCACTTCTGCATTCATAACAATATACTGAAGTCCATGTACTGAGTAACTGTAACTAGTTACTACTCACTTCTGCATTCATAACAATAAAGCGAAGTACATGTACTGAGTAACTGTAACTAGTTACTACTCAACTCTGTATTTAATAATATACTGAAGTACATGTACTGAGTAACTGTAACTAGTTACTACTCACTTCTGCATTCATAACAATATAGTGCAGAATTTCATATACTAAATAACTATTTACGACTCACGTTTGTATTCATTATAATATACTGAAGTACATGTTCTGAGTAACTGTAACTAGTTACTACCCATCTCTGTATTTTATAATATACTGAAGTACATGTACTGAGTAACTGTAACTAGTTACTACTCACCTCTGTATTTAATACAATAGTATACAGAAGTACTTGTACTGCGTAACTGTAACTACTTACTATTTACCTCTGTATTTAATACATTTATATACTGAAGTACATGTACTGAGTAACTATTTACTGCTCACCTCTGTATTTAATAATATACTGAAGTACATGTACTGAGTAACTGTAACTAGCTACTACACACCTCGGTATTAAATACAATAATATACTGAAGTACATGTACTGAGTAATTGTAACTGGTTACTACTCACCACTGTATTTAATACAATAATATACTGCACTACATGAACTGAGTGACTATAACTAGTTACTGCTCACCTCTGTATTTATAACAATCATATGCTGAAGTAGATGTGCTGAGTAATTGTAACTAATTAGTACTCACTTCTACATTTGTAACAATATAGTGAAGTACATGTACTGAGTAATTGTAAGCAGTTACTACTCACACTGTATTTAATAAAAGTATACTGAAGTACATGTACTGAGTGACTGTACCTATTTACTACTCACTTCTGCATTTATAAAAATATAGTTAAGTGCATGTACTGAGTAACTGTAACTAGTTACTTCTCACTTCTGCATTTATAACAATATAGTTAAGTGCATGTACTGAGTAATTGTAACTAGTTACTACTCACCTCTGTATTTAATAATAACACACTGAAGTACATGTACTGAGTAACTGTAACTAGTTACTACTCACCTTTCGACCAGACTCTGCAATAGCTTTCTCCCCCAAGCCATCAGACTTCTCAACACAACTCAACGTCTGAACTGATATCTTCTGGTACATGTACACACTCTCTCTCTCTCTTTCTCTCTCTCTCTCTCTCTCTCTCTCTCTCTCTCTCTCTCTCTATCTATCCTCTCTCTCCTCTCTCTCTCTCTCTCTCCAACCATTTACCCCAGATAAAAAAGGGAAGCATTTTTGCACAAAGCATTGCACTAATAACTTTACTACCTCACTGGACTCTATTTATTACACATTGCACAATTTGCACACTACCGGCAATTATTTATTATTCTCTGTCTGTACTGTGTTGTGTTGTCTGTCCGCACTTGTTTGTTCGTGTTGCACTTGTGTCTTGTATGCACTGTCTATGTTGCACCATGGTCCTTGAGGAACGTTGTTTCGTTTCACTGTGTAGTATGTATGTAGATGAAATGACAATAAAACCCACTTGACTTGACTTGACTTGACCTCTGTATTTATAACAATGTGCTGAAGTACATGTACTGAGTAACTCTAACTAGCTACTACTCACCTCTGTATTCATAAAAATAATATGCTGAAGTACATGTACTGAGAAACTAACTAGTTAATACTCACTTCTGCATTCATTACAATGTAGTGAAGTACATGTACTGAGTTACTGTAAATAGTTAACACTCACTTCTGCATTCATAATAATATACTGAAGTACATGGACGAAGTAACTGTAACTAGTTACTACTGACCTCTGCATTTATAACAATATGCTGAAGTACATGCAATGAGTAACATTAACTAGTTACTACTAACCTCTGTATTCATAAAAATAATTTGCTGAAGTACATGTACTGAGTAACTGTAACTAGTCAATACTCACTTCTGCATTCATAATATAGTGAAGAACATGTACTGAGTAACTGTAACTAGTCAATGCTCACTTCTGCATTTATAATATAGTGAAGTACATGTCCTTAGTAATTGTATCTAGTTACTCCTCACCTCTGTATTCATAAAAATAATATACTTAAGTACATGTACTGAGTAACCGTAACTAGTTAATACTCATTTCTGCATTCATAACAGTATAGTGCAGAAGTTCATATACTGAGTAACTATTTACGACTCACGTCTGTATTCATTATAATATACTGAAGTACATGTACTAAGTAACTGTAACTATTTACTGCTCACCTCTGTATTTAATAATATACTGAAGTACATGTACTGAGTAACTGTAACTAGTTACTACTTACCCCAGTATTTATAACAATAATATGCTGAAGTACATGTACTGAGTAACTATTTACTTCTCACCTCTGTATTTAATAATATACTGAATAAATGTACTGAGTGATTAACTAGTTACTACTCACGTCTGTATTTAATACAATAATATACTGAAGTACATGTACTGAGTGACTAATTACTACTCATGTCTGTATTTAATACAATAATATACTGAAGTACATGTACTGAGTGACTAACTAATTACTACTCACGTCTGTATTTAATACAATAAGATACTGAAGTACATGTACTGAGTGACTAACTAGTTACTACTCACGTCTGTATTTAATACAATAATATACTGAAGTACATGTACTGAGTAAATGTAACTAGTTACTACTACTGGTTAATAGCATCAGTAGTTCATAGAAACTGGATCCATGTCAGTGTGGATGCTGTTTTTAATCATGGGAATCTTCTCTTTTCTTTCTTCTTTCTCTTATAAATAAATACATGAATAAATTAATAAACATGCTAGAGAAGACATTCTGAAAGACAGAAAAATGATGTACACTTGTAATAAATAAAACACGTTTATTTACACAAATATCTTGAAATACTACTCATCTACATTAGGACATACACATATGTACAACTGTGTTTGAGACTCAGAATTTAATTTCCAGGAGGGCGTGTAGATCTACCAGGTCGAAACAGCTGGCGATGGGAAATACGTTTACATATACTGGTAGTAGGGATGTACGTCAGTACTGGGGTAAACAAATATCCAGGATGAGTTTCCATATTCAGAGCTCTAACTCCAAAAATAATGTTTAGCTATCAGAGAGAAAACAGCTCACAGGGTGAGGAACCATTGCAGAACGTCAAGACAAGACAACGACATCTTTTCTGCTATAGATCACAACATATAAACGCTTCCTCATCAGACTTGCATTACCCTCCTCACCTGCACACGGAACAGAGGCAGCACTCGGGCAAGCCATGCTAACGAGGCTAACTGTGATTCTAAGCTAGGCTATATTGCTCCATTCACTGTTAGCAACATTAGCATCTTCTCCCAGTCCAGAGCGCGTTAGGCTTGTGTGATCCACCTCTGCAATCATTAGTCTTTAAACGGTTCTTCATTCACTGTGTTCTAGAAGGCGCCCCCCCCTTTACACTGTTCTCAAAGCAGTCTTCAGCATTATCCTCCTATTCACACTGTTCTACAATCCTAAACCAAAAATGCTCAAGAATGTTCTTAATCATTCTGTTCTAGAACATTTTATACAGTGCTCTGATATAGAACCTACAGACTGTTCTAGAACCTGCTGTTGTATAGAATTTTGTCCACACACCATTCTAGAACCTTCTTCCTCCACTCACTCTTTTCATTCATACAGTTCTAGCCACCCTAGATGTTCTAGATTGTTTTCTTAATTCCTACTATGTAAATTTTTTTCCTGCGCATTCACACTAGAAACGTTCTGGCACATTCTCACTGGTTCTCCCTCATTTGTTCCCAGTCCATACTGTTCTAGAACCTTCTCCCCAGGTCACACAAAGTCAGAATGTTCTCTCTGTTCATACAGTTCTCCCCTTCTGCACAGTTCTAGAACGTTAGCCTTAGTTCATACTATACTAGAACATTCGTACCAGTCATATTGTTCTAGAATCTTCTGATTTTTATTTCTCACTATCCTGGAATATGTAAAGTTGTTTGTTGGGAAAACTTTGTGGATCTGCAGAGGAACCTGCTACTACGTCTGTTAGAACCACAGTCATGCAGAAGTTTGAACGCAAGGCACCATGTAGAGGCCTGAATGGCTGCTACGTGGCTCAGCAGTGGGATCGAGAGACCCTGTCGTCCTTTTCTCCCAGCGGGAATGCAGCCACTTCTGTAGGCCCCCTATCCGTGGACGTGTGGAATCGCTTCACTGGTCAGGGCTGGGAACTGTTACTGACCACGGCGGAAACAGCAGTAAAAAGCTTTTGAGGAAATCCAACTGAACGGAAGAAGAAAGTATCAGCCAAGAAGCGGAAAGAGTGCGGAGAAGCTGCGACTGCAAACAAAACTGTAAACGAACTCTGGATCTGAAGCGTGACAGCGTGAAAGTTAAGCAGGAGCTTGGAGCGCGATCGGAACTCAGTGAAGTGCAAACAGTATCTGGTAAACAGTAACTGCTGGAATAAAAAAAATAAAAAGAATTTTGTTAAAATATTACTGAAGTAAAAGCACCGGCGTCTAAAACACTCTGTGTACAACTTCCGAGAAATCAATTCAAGCACCGTACAAACTGGTTCCTTCCCGTCAGCGAGGACGTAACATGCACCAGAAATAACATTCTCCAGGTAACCATAAGAATATCTACTTACAGGGAACTGGTTATTTAAATTCTTGCCGCTGTAACGGAGCACTAGGAGCTTGCAGGACTGTGCAGTCCAGAAATTCAGCGTTCAAAATCTGAAGTTTTATTTACACTAATATTAGATTAAATACAATTAATAATAATGCTCCAAGTAGAAACTGAATCTGTGTTCATTTACCTGTTTCCAAACATCTCCTCAAAGAAGCCCAATATGATTAGTTAGCTTTGGTCCAGTAGAACAGTCCTCACTTTCAATGCAAGTCAATGTAAAGCCACTAATTTGAAGATACTTAGATTTCTTTGGATGGTGACGTTATGCAATGCAGGTATAAGCACAAACTCTGAATGCCGAGCTAAACGGTTTTAAACTTTGTGCTCGGGTGTCTAAGAGCTCTGCACAGTACACGTGTACGTGCCACCTTTCACCTGCAGCCCAAAGGTGGCCACTCACACTAGGCGTGACGAGGGTCTGTTACGCTATATAACTTGCTATGATGATCTAGAACATTGGCCTCCAATCACAGTCCTGGAGACCTGCCTTCCTGCAAAGCCTAGTTCTAACCTCTTGCCTGATTGGCTGGGTTGGCACTAAACTCTGCAGGAAAGTAGACCCCAGGAAACTAGGAAAACTTAGCCCCCATGACTAGGGTTGGAGAGCACCCTCCTAGAACAATATGTGCATTACTCAACAGAAAACCATCCACTGTTATTCCACAAACCCCTAGACTGTACTCTTAGGTGAGCGTGAAGCAAAAATAAAATAATAATAATAATAATCTAGATTTTTTAAACATTTCATGTGTTTCCTACACACACAAAAAAAATAAAAATCAGTGAAAACTCAGAGCCCTGTGTGTGATAACGTTCAGTCCATTCGACTACTTATACTTCTAAAGCAGGTGCGGTTTAAACTAGTAGAACGACTGAGCTCGGAGCAGCACTTGCAGAATAATAATTAAAAAAACAAGAAAAAAAAAACAATCCGTGATAAAAAATAAACAAGTAGACATAATATTGCCATATTAATGGATATCCACAGTGAGCACTCCATATTCAATGGATTTGGCCCTTCCAGCACCCCAAATATTAAACAGGGAGTTCCTCCACTGCTCTAAACGTTCTGCATCACTCAATCACTCGGATGTAAACACAGAAGGATCTGACTTGAGAGAGCTGTTGGTAGAGAACCTGCAGTGTCTCAAGCTTTCTTTACAGTGGTGGTGATGGGAACCAGGGGTCACGGGGTCTCTAATGCATTTTATTTGTGATCATAATTAATAGACAACACTGTATGGTCACCTTTCATTACTCTCTCGGTATGTGCCGTGACCAACCTGTAGCTGGAGAATGTTTAGTATGTCTGCTCATATCTCTGCTGTTTATCTTCAGATTACCTACATGACCGTTGACCATTGTTTATGACCCAGGAGCTACAGGCGGAAGTATTAAACTCGACAGACGTCTGGTTCCCATCACAGTCACTGCGAGCACCTTTAAAGTAACACGTCACACACATTTTTGATCTAGCCACTGTTGTGTCAAGGATTAAATTATGCAGAATTTTATAAAATCTGGTGGAATTCCCCTTCGGATGTTGCGTGTTAAGGTCATGAGCCGAGTGTTGTAACCTACAACACGAACTACAGCGGTACAGCACCAGTACATTAAAACTCTATGGCCACAGCTGTTGAAAGGTGGTATGAATGCTGATCTGGGAACAGGTTGTCTTTGTCTTGCCTATCATGACTGAGCTATCGACGATTATACTGACACAAGGACACAGACGCTAGTTTATTCAAGAGCTCAAGTCTCAGTCGCTCACGTTTTTTTGCTCCTCCGTTCGGTCCAAAACGTTTCATCTCTTTGTAAAGTAGAAGATAATCAAGTTCGTGCTCGTCAGCTGTAGATCATGGTGGGAAAATGTGCTTAACATCATCATCATCATCGTGATTATTATCAGGGAGTAAAGTCTTACACTCCAGCCACAACAACAGAATACCTGTAGGCATCACACACGCACAAAGTAGTTCATGTTTTCAGGTACAGAGTTCGTTAAACTTGAGGTAAATGTTATTAGGGTGGGGAATTTTGTGTAAGGGAGGAAGGGGAGTGGGGGGGGGGTGTTTGTTTGGGGACACCTTTCTAAGAACACCGTCCCAGAGGTCTCCGTGGGACTGAGCCAGAAGGTGGTGGGTGTGGACTGGCAAACTGGCGATCACTCATCACCTGGTCCCAGGCCGCGGTGAGGTGAAGAAGCAGACATGAACGACATCACTAAGGGGCACCTGCGGCAGTGGGCACTGGAGTGCTCAGGTTGTTGACAGCTGAAAGGACGGGCGAGCCCGCCAGCGGACCCAGGGCTGTGGAGGCTGGAAGTGCGGCTATGCCTGTTCGGGGGAAAAGGCGAGAGTTACGAAACAGGGCTGCACCTAACTATTCATTTCTTAATCGATTAATCTGATGATTCTTTTTTTTTTCATAAGTCGATTAATCTAACAACAAATATATATATATACAGGGGTTGGACAATGAAACTAAAAACACCTGGTTTTAGACCACAATAATTTATTAGTATGGTGTAGGTCCTCCTTTTGCGGCCAATACAGCGTCAGTTGGTCTTGGGAATGACATATACAAGTCTTGCACAGTGGTCAGATGGATTTTAAGCTATTCTTCTTGCAGGATACTGGCCAAGTCACTACGTGATGCTGGTGGAGGAAAAAGTTTCCTGACTCGCTCCTCCAAAACACCCCAAAGTGGATCAATAATATTTAGATCTGGTGACTGTGCAGGCCATGGGAGATGTTCAACTTCACTTTCATGTTCATCAAACCAATCTTTCACCAGTCTTGCTGTGTGTGTTGGTGCATTGTCATCCTGATACACGGCACCGCCTTCAGGATACAATGTTTGAACCATTGGATGCACATGGTCCTCCAGAATGGTTCGGTAGTCCTTGGCAGTGACGCGCCCATCTAGCACAAGTATTGGGTCAAGGGAATGCCATGATATGGCAGCCCAAACCATCACTGATCCACCCCCATGCTTCACTCTGGGCATGCAACAGTCTGGGTGGTACTCTTCTTTGGGGCTTCTCCACACCGTAACTCTCCTGGATGTGGGGAAAACAGTAAAGGTGGATCATCAGAGAACAATACATGTTTCACATTGTCCACAGACCAAGATTTGCGCTCCTTGCACCATTGAAAGCGACGTTTGGCACGAGTGACCAAAGGTTTGGCTATAGCAGCCCGGCCGTGTATATTGACCCTGTGGAGCTCCTGACGGACAGTTCAGGATACAAGGATGTTTTTTGGATACAATCCGGGTTAGCACCCCAACATCCCTTTCAGACAGCTTCCTCCTGCGTCCACAGTTAATCCTGTTGGATGTGGTTGGTCCTTCTTGGTGGTATGCTGACATTACCCTGGAAACCGTGGCTCTTGATACATCACAAAGACTTGCTGTCTTGGTCACAGATGCGCCAGCAAGACGTGCACCAACAATTTGTCCTCTTCTGAACTCTGGTATGTCCCATAATGTTGTGTTATTGTAATATTTGGAGCTAAACTGTGCTCTTACCTGCTAACTGAACTTCACACTCTGCCCTTACTGGTGCAATGTGCAGTTAATGAAGATTGAACACCAGACTGGTCCAATTTAGCCATGAAACCTCCCACACTAACATGACAGGTGTTTTAGTTTTATTGTCCAAACACTGTGTGTGTATATATATATAAAATGTGCTCAGAAGCACAAGGCGAACACATGGCCATTCTTGATTTTATGCATTAAAGGGCACCTTAAATGCACATGGTCTATAAATGGTTAAATACAAAAAGTCTATGGTCTGACTCGACTTTTAGAGGCACAAATGACCTACACGCCTCACACAAGAACTTGGACAGTTTGTGGGCTATATATGTTGTAGAGCAGGGGTGTTTAATTAGAGTCAGTAAGGTCCAGTTAGAGGAGATCTCCTCAGGCCGGTCTGGACTGTCATCATTTCTAACGTGTGTTCTGATTCAGTGGTGTATCTGTTTACTGAAGTAGTATAGTATCAGCATCTTATACCATCAGCTACAGAAACATCAACACATCACACATACCGTTCAGTATATTTCAGTATATTTACTGTTTAAATACTGAACTGAATTAATTATTTATAAACTTTTAATAAATGTTTTAACTCACTTCAATAAAAACAAGAGCTACATTAAACAAACAGAACGATTTAAATAGATCATCTTAAAGTGTTTATTTATAGAGAAAGTAAATAAAACGTGTGTCCTCTTGTTAACTTCACAGATTAACATGTTGGTTGTACAGAGCGGTATTCTCCAAAACTAGACGAGCAGGTCCATTCCAGAACCGTTCCTGTTAAACAGTCAGTTTTCTCTGTTCACTTTTCTGGTTTTAGAGCTCATTATTCTTTCTGACTCGCTTTAGTCTCCGACTGCTGCTCCTCACTTCCTACCTCGCCTGTGTGCGCGCCGCACGCCTCAATCTACACAGATCTGATTGGCTGAGGAGCCTTCGGTGATCTTACAGCGCACGTGATTGGTCTCTGAGTTCACTGCGCCGTAAAGCCCATATACCGTAAAGACTAGAAAAGATCTGCCTCTTAAAATAAACACATTCAGAATTAAATCCTTCTCAGTAGTTCATCAGTTTGGGTCGGCATTGGATACCGTCTGGACCGTGGTCCGCGTATTAGTGACCCCTGTTGTAGAGAGTTGTTTGAGAAGCAGCTATGTGTGTTTTATGTGTGGGGGCAGTCGTGGCCTGAAGGTTAGGGATCCGGCCTTGTGACCGGAAGGTCACCGGTTCGATCCCCGGGACCGGCAAGTCATGACTGTAGTGCCCTTGAGCAAGGCACCTAACCCCAACTGCTCCCCGGGCGCCGTGGATAAGGGCTGCCCACCGCTCCGGGCACGTGTGCTCACCGCCCCCTAGTGTGTATGTTCACTAGTGTGTGTATATGTGGGTGTTTCACTGCACGGATGGGTTAAATGCAGAGGTCAAATTCCGCTGTGTGTAAACACATGTGGCTAATCGTAGTTCTACGTTCTAATCGTAGTCCTACGTTCTACACGAATTTTTTTTTTTTTAAAGCTCCCGTGGTATCTAGAACAGTCTTAGGTTCTACACTGAACGATTAAGAAACGGTTAGCAATGAGACTTTTCAAGTGAAACTACTGAAAGAAACATGTTACACGTGTTAACAATCTTAAAATAATCTGCTATAATAAACAAGATGTGTGTTTTTATTTTTAATGATATTGTGTAAATTCTTCTGTTTTAACTCAATAGGATTAACCTGGTTAAATTAATGTTAAATAAAAAATAAAAAAAACAGTAAAAAATAAAACAGTTTGGTTTGTGAACATTACTCTGTGTGTTATTCTCACTGGCTCAGTTAGACTTCACTGTTAGTTCTTAGGGTGGAGTGTTTCTGTTAATGTTGTCTCGACTTCTCATTAAACACTCCTCCGCTCAGTACAGGGCTGTTAACGAGCTGATTAGCCGGGAGCAGGGCAGCCAGTGAAACATGCATGGTCTGGGTGCGGAAACGCTGCTCTACAGGATGTTCTCACCTGTGATCATACTGGCTGCGCTCACTGCGGTGTTGGGCGCTGGCACGTTAGTGGGGCCGACCATCCGAGACTGGTCCTTCATGACAGGATCTTTGAGACAGAAAGACATAATTCACTGCTCAAAACTTCACCTTGATAGTGTTTTAACACCCTGACAGAACTATAAATCGCGTAGCTGAAAGAGAAAAAGGGGGGGGTGGGGGGACAAAAAAAAAAAAAAACACCCTCATCCGTTCACTGCTTTTTACCAATCAGTTTTGAGAGAAATGCTTTAGTTCAGTGACTAAACTGGACTCCTTCGTCCAACTTACATGAGTGTATTAGGCATATATTTCTTTACAGCCTCAAAAACGAGTCGCAATGACGCCGGCCGAGAGGGATTCAGTAGCATTACAAGGCTGGTATCCAGTGAGAAGGCAAGATTTAAAGAGCTAGAGATACAATGAAACTGATACTGTACAAGTGCAGATATTTGCATGAATACATTTTTAAATATTGTATTTTGGTAAAATCTGTGTTCTCTGTGACAAAAGATAAGTAGTATTTACTGTTATATAATCAGTAATAAGAACCATGTTTAACTGTATAAGTGAATGTAAAATATCTTTAGTGTTTATTTACTGTATATATGTAGTATTTACTGTATATGTAGTATTTACTGTATATAATCAGTAATAAGAATCATGTTTAACTGTGTAAGAGAATGTAAAATATCTTTAGTGTTTATTTACTGTATATATGTAGTATTTACTGTATATAATCAGTAATAAGAATCATGTTTAACTGTGTAAGTGAATGTAAAATATCTTTAGTGTTTATTTACTGTATATATGTAGTATTTACTGTATATAATCAGTAATAAGAATCATGTTTAACTGTGTAAGTGAATGTAAAATATCTTTAGTGTTTATTTACTGTATATATGTAGTATTTACTGTATATAATGAGTAATAAGAATCATGTTTAACTGTGTAAGTGAATGTAAAATATATTTTATGTTTATTTACTGTATGTATGTAATATTTACTGCATATATGTAGTATTTACTGTATATAATCAGTAATAATATGTTTAACTGTGTAAGTGAATGTAAAATATGTTTTGTGTTTATTTACTCTATATACGTAGTATTTACTGTATATAATCAGTAATAAGAATCATGTTTAACTGTGTAAGTGAATGTGAAATATCTTTTGTGTTTATTTACTGTATATATGAAGTATTTACTGTATATGATCAGTAATAAGAATCATGTTTAACTGTGTAAGTGAATGTAAAATATCTTTAGTGTTTATTTACTCTATATATGTAGTATTTACTGTATATAATTAGTAATAAGAATCATGTTTAACTGTGTAAGTGAATGTAAAATATATTTTATGTTTATTTACTGTATGTATGTAATATTTACTGCATATATGTAGTATTTACTGTATATAATCAGTAATAATATGTTTAACTGTGTAAGTGAATGTAAAATATGTTTTGTGTTTATTTACTCTATATACGTAGTATTTACTGTATATAATCAGTAATAAGAATCATGTTTAACTGTGTAAGTGAATGTGAAATATCTTTTGTGTTTATTTACTGTATATATGAAGTATTTACTGTATATGATCAGTAATAAGAATCATGTTTAACTGTGTAAGTGAATGTAAAATATCTTGTGTTTATTTACTGTATATATGTAGTATTTACTGTTACATAATCAGTAATAAGAAATATGTTTAACTGTGTAAGGGAATGTAAAATATGTTTAGTGTTTACTGTATATATGTAGTATTTACTGTATATAATCAGTAATAAGAATCATGTTTAACTGTGTAAGTGAATGTAAAATATCTTTAGTGTTTATTTACTGTATACATTTAGTATTTACTGCATATATGTAGTATTTACTGTATACAATAAGTAATAAGAATCATGTTCAACTGTGTAACTGAATGTTAAATACCTTTTGTGTTTATTTACTGTATATATGTAATATTTACTGTATATAATCAGTGATAAGAATCATGTTTAACTGTGTAAGTGAATGTAAAATATCTTTTGTGTTCATTTACTGTATATATGTAGTATTTACTGTATATAATCAGTACTAAGAATCATGTTTAACTGTGTAAGTGAATGTAAAATATCTTTAGTGTTTATTTACTGTATATATGTAGTATTTACTGTATATGTAATATTTACTGTATATAATCAGTACTAAGAATCATGTTTAACTGTACATGAATGTAAAATATCTTCAGTGTTTATTTACTGTGTATATGTATTATTTACTGTATATAATCAGTGATAAGAATCATGTTTAACTGTGTAAGTGAATGTAAAATATTTTTAGTGTTTATTTACTGTATATATGTAGTATTTACTGTATATAATCAGTAATACCAATCATGTTTAACTGTGTAAGTGAATGTAAAATATCTTAAGTATTTATTTACTGTATATATGTAATATTTACTGTATATAATCAGTAATAAGAATCATGTTTAACTGTGTAAGTGAATGTAAAATATATTTTGTGTTTATTTACTGTATATATGTAGTATTTACTGTATATAATCAGTAGTAAAAATCATGTTTAACTGTGTAAGTGAATGTAAAATATATTTAGTGATTATTTACTTTATACATTTAGTATTTACTGCATATATATAGTATTTACTGTATACAATCAGTAATAAGAATCATGTTTAACTGTGTAACTGAATGTAAAATACCTTTTGTGTTTATTTACAGTATATATGTAATATTTACTGTACATAATCAGTGATAAGAATCATGTTTAACTGTGTAAGTGAATGTAAAATATCTTTAGTGTTTATTTACTGTATACATGTAGTATTTACTGCATATATGTAGTATTTACTGTATATAATCAGTAAAAAATATGTTTAACAGTGTAAGTAAAGGTAAAATATCTTTTGTGTTTATTTACTGTAAATATGTAAAATTTACTGTATATAATCAGTAAAAAGAATCAGGTTTAACTGTGTAAGTGAATGTAAAATATGTTTTGTGTTTATTTACTGTATATATGTAGTATTTACTGTATATAATCAGTAATAAGAATCATGTTTAACTGTTTAAGTGAATGTAAAATATCTTTAGTGTTTATTTACTGTATATATGTAGTATTTACTGTTACATAATCAGTAATAAGAAATATGTTTAACTGTGTAATGGAATGCAAAATATCTTTAGTGTTTACTGTATATATGTAGTATTTACTGTATATAATCAGTAATAAAAATCATATTTAACTGTAAGTGAATGTAAAATATCTTTTGTGTTTATTTACTGTATATATGTTGTATTTACTGTATATAATCAGTACTAAGAATCATGTTTAACTGTAAGTGAATGTAAAATATCTTCAGTGTTTATAAACTGTGTACATGTAGTATTTACTGCATATATGTAGTATTTACTGTATATAATCAGTAATAATAATATGTTTAACTGTGTAAGTGAATGTAAAATATCTTTAGTGTTTATTTACTTTGTATATGTAATATTTACTACATATAATCAGTGATAAGAATCATGTTTAACTGTGTAAGTGAATGTAAAATATCTTCATTGTTTATTTACTTTGTATATGTAATATTTACTGTATATAATCAGTGATAAGAATCATGTTTGACTGAGTAAGTGAATGTAAAATATCTTTTGAGTTTATTTACTGTATATATGTAGTATTTACTATATATGTAGTATTAACTGTATATAATCAGTAAAAAGAATCATGTTTAACTGTGTAAGAGAACAAAAAAATATCTTTAGTGTTTATTTACTGTATATAATCTGTAATAAGAATCATGTTTAACTGTGTAAGTGAATGTAAAATATCTTGTGTTTATTTACTGTATATATGTATTATTTACTGTTACATTATCAGTAATGAGAAATATGTTTAACTGTGTAAGTGAATGTAAAATATCTTTAGTGTTTATTTACTGTATACATTTAGTATTTACTGCATATATGTTGTATTTACTGTTTACAATCAGTAATAAGAATCATGTTTAACTGTGTAACTGAATGTAAAATACATTTTATGTTTATTTACTGTATATATGTAATATTTACTGTATATAATCAGTGATAAGAATCATGTTTAACTGTGTAAATGAATGTAAAATATCTTTAGTGTTTATTTACTGTACACATGTAGTATTTACTGTATATAATCAGTAATAATATGTTTAACTGTGTAAGTAAAGGTAAAATATCTTTTGTGTTTATTTACTGTATATATGTAGTATTTACTGTATATAATCAGTAATAAGAATCATGTTTAACTGTGTAAGTGAATGTAAAATATCTTTAGTGTTTATTTACTGTATATATGTAGTATTTACTGTTACATAATCAGTAATAAGAAATATGTTTAACTGTGTAAGGGAATGTAAAATATGTTTAGTGTTTACTGTATATATGTAGTATTTACTGTATATGTAGTATTTACTGTATATAATCAGTAATAAGAATCATGTTTAACTGTGTAAGTGAATGTAAAATATCTTTTGTGTTTATGTACTGTATATATGTAGTATTTACTGTATATAATCAGTAATAAGAATCATGTTTAACTGTGTAAGTGAATGTAAAATATCTTTTGTGTTTATTTACTGTATATATATAGTATTTACTGCATATATGTAGTATTTCCTGTATATAATCAGTAAAAAGAATCATGTTTAACTGTGTAAGAGAACAAAAAAATATCTTTAGTGTTTATTTACTGTATATAATCAGTAATAAGAATCATGTTTAACTGTTTAAGTGAATGTAGAATATCTTTAGAGTTTATTTACTCTATACATGTAGTATTTACTGTATATGTAATAGTTACTGCATATAATCAGTAATACCAATCATGTTTAACTGCATAAGTGAATGTAAAATATCTTTAGTGTTTATTTACTGTACATATGTAGTATTTACTGTATATGCAGTATTTAGTGTATATAATCAGCAATAAGAATCATGTTTAATGTGTAAGAGAACGTAAGATATCTTTAGTGTTTATTTACTGTTTATATGTAGTATTTACTGTATATAATCAGTAATAAAAATCATGTTTAACTGTTTAAGTGAATGTAAAATATCTTTAGTGTTTATTTACTGTCTACATGTGGTATTTACTGTATATGTAATATTTACTGCATATAATCAGTAATACCAATCATGTTTTACTGTGTAAGAGAACAAAAAAATATCTTTAGTGTTTATTTACTGTATATAATCAGTAATAAGAATCATGTTTAACTGTTTAAGTGAATGTAGAATATCTTTTGTGTTTATTTACTGTATATATGTAGTATTTACTGTATATAAACAGTAATAAGAATCATGTTTAACTGTGTAAGTGAATGTAAAATATCTTTTTTGTTTATTTACTGTATATATGTAGTATTTACTGCATATGATCAGTAATAAGAATCATGTTTAACTGTGTAAGTGAATGTAAAATATCTTTAGTGTTTATTTACTCTATATATGTAGTATTTACTGTATATAAACAGTAATAAGAATCATGTTTAACTGTGTAAGTGAATGTAAAATATCTTGTGTTTATTTACTGTATATATGTATTATTTACTGTAACATAATCAGTAATAAGAAATATGTTTAACTGTGTAATGGAATGCAAAATATCTTTAGTGTTTACTGTATATATGTAGTATTTACTGCATATGTAGTATTTACTGTATATAAACAGTAGTAAAAATCATGTTTCACTGTGTAAGTGAATGTAAAATATCTTTAGTGTTTATTTACTGTATACATCTAGTATTTACTGCATATATGTAGTATTTACTGTATCCAATCAGTAATAAGAATCATGTTTAACTGTGTAAATGAATGTAAAATATCTTTAGTGTTTATTTACTGTATACATGTAGTATTTACTGC
This sequence comes from Megaleporinus macrocephalus, assembly GCA_021613375.1. NCBI lineage: Eukaryota > Metazoa > Chordata > Actinopteri > Characiformes > Anostomidae > Megaleporinus > Megaleporinus macrocephalus. Next base: position 6,594,364 of record CM038714.1, on the reverse strand, counting down.
ATATATGTAGTATTTACTGTATATAATCAGTAATAATATGTTTAACTGTGTAAGTAAAGGTATAATATCTGTTGTGTTTATTTACTGTATATATGTAGTATTTACTGTATATAATCAGTAATAAGAATCATGTTTAACTGTGTAAGTGAATGTAAAATATCTTTAGTGTTTATTTACTGTATATATGTAGTATTTACTGTATATAATCAGTAATAAGAATCATGTTTAACTGTGTAAGTGAATGTAAAATATCTTTTGTGTTTATTTACTGTATATATGTAGTATTTACTGTTACATAATCAGTAATAAGAAATATGTTTAACTGTGTAAGGGAATGTAAAATATCTTTAGTGTTTACTGTATATGTGTAGTATTTACTGTATATAATCAGTAGTAAAAATCATGTTTAACAGTGTAAGTGAATGTAAAATATATTTAGTGATTATTTACTGTATACATTTAGTATTTACTGCATATATGTAGTATTTACTGTATATAATCAGTAATAATATGTTTAAATGTGTAAGTAAAGGTAAAATATCTTTTGTGTTTATTTACTGTATATATGTAGTACTTACTATATATAATCAGTAATAAGAATCAGGTTTAACTGTGTAAGTGAATGTAAAATATCTTTTGTGTTTATTTACTGTATATATGTTGTATTTACTGTATATAATCAGTAATAAGAATCATGTTTAACTGTGTAAGTGAATGTAAAATATATTTTGTGTTTATTTACTGTATGTATGTAGTATTTACTGTATATAATACTATATAAGAATCATGTTTAACTGTGTGAGTTAATATAAAATATCTTTAGTGTTTATTTACTGTATATATGTAGTATTTACTGTATATGTAATATTTACTGTATATAATCAGTAATAAGAATCATGTTTAACTGTGTAAGTGAATGTAAAATATCTTTTGTGTTTATTCACTGTATATATGTAGTATTTACTGTGTATAATCAGTAATAAGAATCATGTTTAACTGAGTAAAGGAATGTAAAATATCTTTAGAGTTTATTTACTGTATACATGTAGTATTTACTGCATATATGTAGTATTTACTGTGTATAATCAGTAATAAGAATCATGTTTAGCTGTGTAAGGGAATGTAAAATATCTTTAGAGTTTATTTACTCTATACATGTAGTATTTACTGCATATATGTAGTATTTACGGTATATGTAATATTTACGGTATATAATCAGTAATAAGTATCATATTTAACTGTGTAAGTGAATGTGAAATATATTTTGTGTTTATTTACTGTATGTATGTAGTATTTACTGAATATAATAATATATAAGAATCATGTTTAACTGTGTAAGTTAATGTAAAATACCTTTAGTGTTTATTTACTGTATATATGTAGTACTTACTGTATATAATCAATAACAAGAATCATGTTTAACTGTGTAAGTGAATGTAAAATACCTTTAGTGTTTATTTACTGTATATATGTAGTATTTACTGTATATAGTCAGTGATAAGAATCATGTTTAACTGTGGAAGTGAATGTAAAATATATTTAGAGTTTATTTACTGTATACATGTAGTATTTACTGCACGTATGTAGTATTTACTGTATATGTAGTATTTACTGTATACAAGCAGTAATAAAAATCATGTTTAACTGTGTAAGTGAATGTAAAATCTCTTTTGTGTTTATTTACTGTATATATGTAGTATTTAGTGTATATAATCTGTAATAAGAATCATGTTTAACTGTAAGTGAAGGTAAAATATCTTTAGTGTTTATTTACGGTATACATGTAGTATTTACTGTATATAATCAGTAATAAGAATCATGTTTAACTGTAAGTGAAGGTAAAATATCTTTAGTGTTTATTTACGGCATATATGTAGTATTTACTGTGTATGTAATATTTACTGTATATAATCAGTAATAAAAATCATGTTTAACTGTGTAAGTGAATGTAAAATATCTTTAGTGTTTATTTACTGTATATATGTAGTATTTACTGTATATAATCAGTAATAAGAACCATGTTTAACTGTAAGTGAAGGTAAAATATCTTTAGTGTTTATTTACGGCATATATGTAGTATTTACTGTGTATGTAATATTTACTGTATATAATCAGTAATAAAAATCATGTTTAACTGTGTAAGTGAATGTAAAATATCTTTAGTGTTTATTTACTGTATATATGTAGTATTTACTGTATATAATCAGTAATAAGAACCATGTTTAACTGTAAGTGAAGGTAAAATATCTTTAGTGTTTATTTACGGCATATATGTAGTATTTACTGTGTATGTAATATTTACTGTATATAATCAGTAATAAAAATCATGTTTAACTGTGTAAGTGAATGTAAAATATCTTTTGTGTTTATTTACTGTATATATGTAGTATTTACTGTATATGTAGTATTTACTGTATATATGTAGTATTTACTGTATATAATCAGTAATAAGAATCATGTTTAACTGTGTAAGTGAATGTAAAATATCTTTAGTGTTTATTTACTGTAAATATGTAGGATTTAGCGTATAAAATCAGTAATAAGAATCATGTTTAACTGTGTAAGTGAATGTAAAATATCTTTAGTGTTTATTTACGGTATATATGTAGTATTTACTGTATATGTAATGTTTACTGTATATAATCAGTGATAAGAATCATGTTTAACTGTGTAAGTGAATGTAAAATATCTTTAGTGTTTATTTACTGTATACATGTAGTATTTACTGCATATATGTAGTATTTACGGTATATGTAATATTTACGGTATATAATCAGTAATAAGTATCATATTTAACTGTGTAAGTGAATGTGAAATATATTTTGTGTTTATTTACTGTATGTATGTAGTATTTACTGAATATAATAATATATAAGAATCATGTTTAACTGTGTAAGTTAATGTAAAATACCTTTAGTGTTTATTTACTGTATATATGTAGTACTTACTGTATATAATCAATAACAAGAATCATGTTTAACTGTGTAAGTGAATGTAAAATACCTTTAGTGTTTATTTACTGTATATATGTAGTATTTACTGTATATAGTCAGTGATAAGAATCATGTTTAACTGTGGAAGTGAATGTAAAATATATTTCGAGTTTATTTACTGTATACATGTAGTATTTACTGCACGTATGTAGTATTTACTGTATATGTAGTATTTACTGTATACAAGCAGTAATAAAAATCATGTTTAACTGTGTAAGTGAATGTAAAATATCTTTTGTGTTTATTTACTGTATATATGTAGTATTTAGTGTATATAATCTGTAATAAGAATCATGTTTAACTCTAAGTGAAGGTAAAATATCTTTAGTGTTTATTTACGGTATACATGTAGTATTTACTGTATATAATCAGTAATAAGAATCATGTTTAACTGTAAGTGAAGGTAAAATATCTTTAGTGTTTATTTACGGCATATATGTAGTATTTACTGTGTATGTAATATTTACTGTATATAATCAGTAATAAAAATCATGTTTAACTGTGTAAGTGAATGTAAAATATCTTTAGTGTTTATTTACTGTATATATGTAGTATTTACTGTATATAATCAGTAATAAGAATCATGTTTAACTGTAAGTGAAGGTAAAATATCTTTAGTGTTTATTTACGGCATATATGTAGTATTTACTGTGTATGTAATATTTACTGTATATAATCAGTAATAAAAATCATGTTTAACTGTGTAAGTGAATGTAAAATATCTTTAGTGTTTATTTACTGTATATATGTAGTATTTACTGTATATGTAATATTTACTGTATATAATCAGTAATAAGAATCATGTTTAACTGTGTAAGTGAATGTAAAATATCTTTAGTGTTTATTTACTGTATATATGTAGTATTTACTGTATATAATCAGTAATAAGAATCATGTTTAACTGTAAGTGAATGTAAAATATCTTTAGTGTTTATTTACGGCATATATGTAGTATTTACTGTGTATGTAATATTTACTGTATATAATCAGTAATAAAAATCATGTTTAACTGTGTAAGTGAATGTAAAATATATTTTTTGTTTATTCACTGTATATATGTAGTAAATACTGTGTATAATCAGTAATAAGAATCATGTTTAACTGTGTAAGGGAATGTAAAATACATTTAGTGTTTATTTACTGTATATATGTAGTACTTACTGTATATAATCAGTAACAAGAATCATGTTTAACTGTGTAAGTGAATGTAAAATACCTTTAGTGTTTATTTACTGTATATATGTAGTATTTACTGTATATAGTCAGTGATAAGAATCATGTTTAACTGTGGAAGTGAATGTAAAATATATTTAGAGTTTATTTACTGTATACATGTAGTATTTACTGCATATATGTAGTATTTACTGTATATGTAGTATTTACTGTATATAATCGGTAAAAAAATCGTGTTTAACTGTGTAAGTAAATGTAAAATATCTTTAGTGTTTATTTACTGTATATATGTAGTACATACTGTACACAATCAGTAAAAAGAATCATGTTTAACTGTGTAAGTGAATGTAAAATATCTTGAGTGTTTATTTACTGTGTATTTGTAGTATTTATGGTATATGTAGTATTTACTCCATATAACCAGTAATAAGAATCATGTTTAATTGTGTAAGAGAATGTAAAATATCTTGTGTTTATTTACTGTATATATGTAGCATTTCCTGTTATATAATCAGTACTAAGAATCATGTTTAACTGTAAGTGAATGTAAAATATATTCGGTGTTTATTTACTGTATATGTGTAGTATTTACTGTTATATTATCAATAATAAGAATCATGTTTAACTGTGTAAGTGAATGTAAAATATCTTTAGTGTTTATTTACTGCATATATGTAGTATTTACTGTATATAATCAGTAATAAGAATCATGTTTAACTGTGTAACTGAATGTAAAATATCTTTTGTGTTTATTTACTGTATATATGTAGTATTTACTCTATATTTAGTATTTACTGTATATAATCAGTAATAAGAATCATGTTTAACTGTGTAAGTCAATGTAAAATATCTTCAGTGTTTATTTACTGTTTATATAGTGTTTACTGTATATGATTAGTAATAGGAATCATGTATAACTAAGTGAATGTAAAATATCTTTAGCGTTTATTCACTGTATACATTTAGTATTTACTGCATATATGTAGTATTTACTGCATGTAATCAGTAATAATAATAATATGCTTAACTGTGTAAGTGAATGTAACATATCTTCAGTGTTTATTTACTGTTTATATGTAGTATTTACTGTCTATAATCAGTAATAAGAATCATGTTTAACTGTTTAAGTGAATGTAAAATATCTTTAGTGTTTATTTACTCTATACATGTAGTATTTACTGTATATGTAATATTTACTGCATATAATCAGTAATACCAATCATGTTTAACTGTGTAAGAGAATGTAAAATATCATCAGTGTTTATTTTCTGTGTATATGTAATATTTACTGTATATAATCAGTGATAAGAATCATGTTTAACTGTGTAAGTGAACGTAAAATATCTTTAGAGTTTATTTACTGTATATATGTAGTATTTACTGTATATGATCAGTAATAAGAATCATGTATAACTAAGTGAATGTAAAATATCTTTAGTGTTTATTTACTGTATACATTTAGTATTTACTGCATATATGTAGTATTTACTGCATATAATCAGTAATAAGAATCATGTTTAACTGTGTAAGTGAATGTAAAATATCTTTAGTTTATTTACTGTATATATGTAGTATTTACTGTACATGTAGTATTTACTGTATATTATTACTAATAAGAATCATGTTTAACTGTGTAATAGAACGTAAAATATATTTAGTGTTTATTTACTGTATATACATAGTATTTACTGTATATAATCAGTAATAAGAATCATGTTTAACTGTGTAAGTGAATGTAAAATATCTTTTGTGTTTATTTACTGTATATATGTAGTATTTACTCAATATGTAGTATTTACTGTATATAATCAGTAATAAAAATCATGTTTAACTGTGTAAGTGAATGTAAAATATCTTTTGTGTTTATTTACTGTATATATGTAGTATTTACTCAATATGTAGTATTTACTGTATATAATCAGTAATAAGAATCATGTTTAACTGTGTAAGAGAACGTAAAATATCTTTAGTGTTTATTTACTGTTTATATAGTATTTACTGTATATGATCAGTAATAAGAATCATGTATAACTAAGTGAATGTAAAATATCATTTGTGTTTATTTACTGTTTATATGTAGTATTTACTGTATATAATTAGTAATAAGAATCATGTTTAACTGTGTAAGTGAATGTAAAATATCTTTAGTGTTTATTTACTGTATATATGCAATATTTACTGTATATAATCAGTGATGAGAATCATGTTTAACTGAGTAAGTGAATGTAAAATATCTTTAGTCTTTATTTACTGTTTATATAGTATTTACTGTATATGATCAGTAATAAGAATCATGTATAACTAAGTGAATGTAAAATATCTTCAGTGTTTATTTACTGTATACATTTAGTATTTACTGCATATATGTAGTATTTACTGCATATAATCAGTAATAAGAATCATGTTTAACTGTGTAACTGAATGTAAAATATCTTTTGTGTTTATTTACTGTATATATGTAGTATTTACTGTATATAATCAGTACTAAGAATCATGTTTAACTGTGTAAGTGAATGTAAAATATCTTTTGTGTTTATTTACTGTATATATGTAGTATTTACTGTATATGTAGTATTTACTGTATATAATCAGTAATAAGAATCATGTTTAACTGTGTAAGTGAATGTAAAATATCTTCAGTGTTTATTTACTGTATACATGTAGTATTTACTGTATATGTAGTATTTACTGTATTTGATCAGTAATAAGAATCATGTTTAACTGTGTAAGTGAATGTAAAATATCTTTAGTGTTTATTTACTCTATACATGTAGCATTTACTGTATATGTAATATTTACTGCATAAAATCAGTAATAACAATCATGTTTAACTGTGTAAGTGAATGTAAAATATCTTCAGTGTTTATGTACTGTATACATGTAGTATTTACTGCATATATGTAAAATTTACTGTATATAATCAGTAATAAAAATCATGTTTAACTGTGTAAGTGAATGTAAAATATCTTTAGTTTATTTACTGTATATATGTAGTATTTACTGTACATGTAGTATTTACTGTATATTATTAGTAATAAGAATCATGTTTAACTGTGTAAAAGAACGTAAAATATCTTTAGTTTTTATTTACTGTATATACATAGTATTTACTGTATATAATCAGTAATAAGACTCATGTTTAACTATGTAAGCGAATGTAAAATATGTTTAGTGTTTACTGTATATATGTAGTATTTACTGTATATGTAGTATTTACTGTATATAATCAGTAATAAGAATCATGTTTAACTGTGTAAGAGAACGTAAAATATCTTAAGTCTTTATTTACTGTATATATGTAGTATTTACTGTATATGTAATATTTACTGTTTATAATCAGTAATAA
>CM038714.1:6542373-6585853 GCA_021613375.1 Megaleporinus macrocephalus | reverse complement strand
TTAAATCCAGTTCAAACAAGGTCGACGAAAAAAACAAAACTGACGTAACGAAGGCTTTAGACTTTGCGTGGTTTCCTCTTGGGTCCTAGCAGGTCTCTCGCTTTCACTCACGGGTGGCGTGGCTCGCGGAGCTCCAGGCGGGGCGGTGCTGTTGAGAGCAGCGGCTGGTGGAGCTTCAACTGACGAGAGAGACACACCCGGCACGGGGCCGCTCGACGCCCAGCAGGCCGGCAGACAGGAGAGGGCATCCGCGTTGCCATTCAAAGCCCACTCTCGATGCTGCACCTGGAACGAGAAATCCAGGAACCAGCGGGTGATTCTGGGATTGAAATCTTTGGCTTTAGCAAGCCACTGCAGGGGAGCATGATCCGTGACCAATATGAACGGCCTACCTGTAAGATAGAACCGCAGTTCCTCGATGGCCCACTTGATCGCTAAGGCTTCTCGTTCCAGGGCAGCATACCGTTGTTCTGCGGGGGTTAGCTTACGACTGATGTAAAGGACCGGATGCTCCTCTCCGTCGAAATCCTGGACTAGAACTGCCCCAAGACCCCGCTCCGAGGCATCCGTCTGCACCCGGAATGGTTTGTTGAAATCCGGGCTGCGGAGGATTGGCTCAGATGTTAGGCGGGTCTTGAGGAGCTCGAAGGCCGCTTCGGCCGCTGGGGTCCACACCACGGCGTCCGGCTGCCCCCTCCTGGTGAGATCTGATAAGGGAGAGGCTACAGAGGAGAAGTCAGGGACAAACCGCCAGTAATATCCGGCCAACCCCAAGAAGGCACGTACCTGTTTCATGGTCCTTGGCCGTGGACAATTAAGGATTGCCTCAATTTTTTTCTCCTGGGGTCTCAGCAGGCCCCTTCCAATTCGGTAGCCCAGGTAGTGAGCCTCAGTGAGGCCTAGGTGGCATTTCTTGGGGTTGGCCGTGAGTCCAGCTTCGCGGAGGCCGCTCAGTACCCTCCTCACATGGGCTGTGTGTTCTGCCCACGTGGTCGAGTGGATGATGACGTCGTCTAGGTAGGCGGCCGCAAATTTTGGGAACGGCCGTAGGACCACATCCATGAGATGCTGGAAGGTGGCAGGCGCTCCATGCAGACCGAACGGGAGAACCCGGTAGTGCCAGTGGCCTGTGGGGGAGGAATACGCCATCTTGGGACGAGCCTCAGGCGTGAGTGCCACCTGCCAGTATCCCTTGGTGAGGTCCAGAGTGGAAATAAAGCGGGCCTTACCTAAACGATCGATCAAGTCATCCACCCGAGGAAGAGGGTACGAGTCGAACTGTGAGACTTCATTTAGCTTTCGGAAGTCGTTACAGAACCTCCACGACCCATCCGGTTTGGGAACCATCATGATGGGGCTGGACCAGGGGCTGTTGGATGGCTCTATAATACCGGCGGCCAACATCCGCTGTACCTCCTCCTCTATGGCCGTGCGGCGTGCCTCTGGGACGCGGTAGGGACGCTGTCTCACGACTACCCCAGCGGGAAGGCAAAAAGCTCAAGAGGACTTTGAGGAGTCAGACTTAGGAGAACACTCCAAGAGGCTTTACCACATACCGGCCAGGCTTGTGCACTTTGCAAAAAGATACCCAAGACTGAGCACTGAGGAGAGTGTTGGCTTCCCTTAAGTAGGAGAGAAGCAGGTGCTGTTGATTGCTCCTAATTAAGGTGTGGTGGCTCCAAGTCTCCCTCCAGTGGCTTGGAGTGGCCTAGCAGGCAACAGAGCCTGTCTGGGCCCTTACAGGACCCCCCTTCCGAGGAACGGCACCCGACGTTCCCAACCCCGCAGCACGGTCTCGCTTGAAGTCCCGGATAAGCCCAGGGTCCAAGATGTTGCGAGCGGGGACCCAGCAGCGCTCCTCCGGCCCGTACCCCTCCCAGTCCACAAGGTACTGGGTGCGACCCCGGACTCGTCGTGAGTCCAACAGACGACGGACCGTGTAGGCCGGCGACCCGTATACCAGCCGTGGGGCCGGGGGAACCGGGACTGGGGCAAGGGGACTGCAGAGTACGGGCTTCAGACGTGACACGTGAAATGTGGGGTTTACGCGCATGGACCATGGGAGAAGTAAGCGGTAGGAGACCGGGTTCACTCTCCGAACGACCTTAAAGGGACCCACATAGCGTGGGGCCAGTTTCCGGGATTCCACGCGGAGTGGCAAGTCTTTAGTGGAAAGCCAGACCCGCTGTCCCGGCTGAAAAGTTGGCCCAAGCCGTCTTCTCTTGTCGGCAGCTAGCTTCTGTGCCCCAGAAGCGGCCTGGAGAGCCGTTTGGGCTTTCTGCCATGTCCTGCGGCATTGGCGAACAAAGTGTTCAGCTGCTGGGACCCCCACGTCAGCCTCCTGCTCTGGAAACATGGGCGGAGGGTACCCAAACTGGCACTGGAGACATTCCCAGGGACGAGTGCAACAAGGTATTATGGGCATACTCTGCCCAAAGCAGGTGATCAGCCCAAGAAAAAGGATCAGCAGAGACCAGACACCGGAGGGTCCGTCCCAGGTCCTGGTTGACTCTCTCAGTCTGGCCGTTGGACTGCGGATGAAAGCCCGATGACAGGCTCACAGAGGCACCCAGTAGCCGGCAGAAAGCCTTCCAGAATCGGCTGGCAAACTGGGGGCCACGATCTGAGACCACATCTGTAGGAAGCCCATGGACCCTGACCACATGCTGAAGCAGTAGTTTGGCAGACTCTTTGGCTGATGGGAGCTTGGGCAGGGCAATGAATTTGCAAGCCTTAGAGAATCTGTCAACTATAACTAAGATCACAGTATTGCCTTGGGACACAGGCAATCCCGTGACAAAATCTAAGGACAGGTGGGACCACGGGCGTGAAGGGATAGGCAAGGGGTGGAGCAGGCCTGCCGGTCGTGTTCTAGGTTCCTTGTTTTGTGCACAGACCTGGCAGGCAGCTATATAGGCTCGAATGTCACGGTCCATATTAGGCCACCAAAAACGCCTTTGCACAAACTCCCGGGTGCGGGTGACCCCCGGGTGTGCTGCAAAGGGTGATGCATGCCCCCGCTGTAGGACCTGGGCCCGAACTGAAGTGGGAACATAGAGCCTTCCTGGGGGACCCCCACCTGGGTCAGGTTCACCCTGGAGGGCATCTTGAATTGCGGTCTCCAACCCCCAGCGTAGTGGAGCCACAATACGGGTTTCGGGAATTATTGGCTTTGGTGGTTGTTTGGGGGATGGAGGGTCCCACTGCCGGGAGAGGGCATCAGGCTTAGCATTCTTAGAACCCGGTCGGAGCGCCCACCTGGCCTGACGGGGGTTTAGACGCTTGGCTTGTTGGACATAAGACAAGTTTTTATGATCCGTCCAGACCAGGAACTGGTGTTTAGCCCCCTCCAGCCAGTGCCTCCACTCCTCCAAGGCCAATTTCACTGCTAAAAGCTCCGATCCCCAACATCATAGTTTCGCTCTGCAGGTGTAAGGCGATGAGAAAAGAAAGCACAGGGGTGCAACTTTTGGTCAGAAGCCATACGCTGGGATAATACTGCCCCTACACCTATGTCAGAAGCATCTACTTCCACCAGAAAGCAAAGGTCTGGGTCTGGAAGCTGTAAGACTGGAGCTGTGGCCAAGCGACGTTTGAGCTCTTCGAAAGCTTTTTGTGCTTCATCTGTCCATAGAAACCGACCAGTTGACTTTTTTTGTCAAGGAGGTTAACGGGGCTGCAATTGTGCTGAAAAACGTCTAAAAAAATTGGCGAATCCCAGAAAGCGCTGAATCAGTCGAAGAGAAGTAGGACGTGGCCAGTCCACGACTGCCTTAGTTTTAGCTGGATCCATGCTCAGCCTGCCCTTAGACACTACAAATCCAAGGAAGGAGACAGATGACACATGAAATAGGGATTTCTCCAGCTTTACAAAAAGATGGTTCTCCAGAAGTAGCTGGAGGACCCTTCTTACATGAATTATGTGTTCCTCCAGTGAGCGACTGTAGATGAGGATGTCATCAAGATAAACAAAGGCATAGTGGTCTAGGGTCTCCCTCAAGACCTCATTGATGTAACGTTGGAAGACAGCTGGTGCATTCATCAGTCCAAAGGGCATAACGAGGTACTCATAGTGGCCCGATGGGGTGATGAAGGCCGTCTTCCACTCATCACCTTCTCTAACCCGGATTAGATTATAGGCGCTGCGCAAATCCAGTTTAATAAAAACTGATGCCTGCTGCAGCGCCTCAAAGGCTGAGGTCATGAGGGGAAGAGGATAACGATCCTTTACTGTGATTTTATTCAGACCCCGGTAATCTATGCAGGGGCGAAGACCCCCCTCTTTTTTCCCTACAAAGAAGAACCCAGCCCCTGCTGGTGAGGTTGAGGGGCGAATAAAACCCAAAGCCAAGGCCTCTTGTATGTATTCCTCCATTGCTTTCCGCTCAGGGCCGGAAAGGGAAAACAGTCTGCCTCGAGGGGGACTAGTACCAGGGAGGAGGTTGATGGCACAATCATATGAGCGGTGGGCAGGCAGGATCTGGGCCATCTGTTTACTAAAAACCTCTCTTAGGTTGTAGTACTCAGAGGGGACTCGAGACAACTCAGGGCTGCCTGAAAGGGTGACCCTAGGTCTGATGGGGTGGACCTCTAAACAGGAACCAGGGCACTGGGGTCCCCAGGCTATTACTGAACATGTTACCCAGTCGATTCGGGGGTTATGGCGTTGCAGCCAGGGGAACCCAAGAACCAATTGCAATTGAGGGGCACTGATGAGGAACAAGGTGACCTGTTCAGTGTGTTGTCCAACTTGCAATGTTAGAGGCCTGGTCTGTTGAGAGACCACCCCTGGTTCGAGAGACCGACCATCAATAGCAGATATCGGCAGAGGATGCTCAAGAGACACAAATGGCAGTTCCAAAGTCCTCGCTAAAGTGGAATCAATAAAATTGCCAGCAGCCCCTGAGTCTACAAATGCTCTGAGGTGTTTCTCCTTATTTTGTTCCCAGGAGATGCTAGCACTGAGAAACACCCCAGAGGCAAGAGGAGATTGACCAGAGCCCCTCACAGGTCTCCCAGCCTGTGACGGACCTTGCCTTTTCCCGACAACTCAGGGCAGGTCGATCGCAGATGCCCGGATTGCCCACAGTATAGGCATCTGCCCTCTCGCATGCGGGACTCACGCTCCCGATGAGACAGGTGAGTGTGCCCTAACTGCATGGGCACCTCGTCTCTATTAGGTGACTCTGGGGGTAAAGAGGAGGTGGTGGAGACAGGGAGGTAAACTTGATGCCGTTGCGAAGAGCACACAGCTTCCCGCGTCCTACGACGCTCTCTCAAGCGGTTGTCCAATTTAAGGGCTGCTTGAGTCTCGCAAGGCTAACTCATCTTTGAGTTCCTCACTTAGCCCTTGCTGGAAGGCCGCTACCAATGCAGATGAATTCCAGCCACTCTCCGCCGCTAGTGTGCGAAAATCAATAGCATAATCAGCCACAGACCTTCTCCCTTGCCGAATGCGCAAAAGGCAAGGGCCAGTCACCCCCCCACAGACTGGATGATCAAAAGCCTGACACATAACAGCAGTGAACAGAGCTGCGGTGGCGCAGACCTCGGGCTGATTCTCCCAGACAGGCGTGGCCCAAGTGAGAGCCCGACCAGTGAGCAGGGAGATGATGTATGCCACCTTAGCCCTTTCAGTGGGGAAGCGAGAGGGCTGTTGCTCAAAAGCTAGAGAACACTGTAGCAGAAAGCCCCGACAACGCCCAGGAGCCCCATCAAATCGATCAGGTGGCGTTCAACCCGTGGGGTGGGTTCAGGGGCTGGTACTGGTGCGGCAAGAGTTGCAGCCTGAATAGTCAAGTCAAGTCAAGTCAATTTTATTTATATAGCGCTTTTTACAACGATGTTGTCTCAAAGCAGCTTTACAGAGTTTTGAAAACAGTTATAACATATATCCCCCAGTGAGCAAGCCAGAGGCAACAGTGGCAAGAAAAAACTCCCTCAACTGGAGGAAGAAACCTTGGGAGGAACCAGACTCACAAGGGGAGACCCATCCTCCTCTGGTCAAACAGTATTTACAGTTTGAACTAAATACCAAAGAAAGGAGTCTCTGTTTGAAATCTGGATAGCAAAGCTTTAGAAGCTGCACAGATAGAGGCAGTGTATGACTGAGGCAGTCTCTGGCTGAGGCAGTCTATGACAGTCTTTATGTAAAGTGAGCGTGAGCTGAAACAGTCCCATCCTATCTCAGTGCTGGTGCATCTGGATGGCACAGTGATGTAACTGAGGGTGTAGCAGTAAATGGACAGGTGAGCTGGCTGGTGATGGTGGGGTGATGGCCCGATGATCAGTCCTTCAACAGCCTTCAACAGACAGGAGGACAGTCATTTCCTCAGGAAGAGTAAAGAGAAAGAGTTAGTTGGGCTCAGGAGTAAGACTGTAGAGAATATGAATTTTCAGAATTTTAGAGTGTGGTTGGTGACTCCGGCAGATCTAACTATAACAGCCTAAACTAAAAGGAGAGAACCAGAAGGTAACATGGACATGAGAGTACCCTGAGACACTGGGGTCCCCCCACTCCACCATCAACAAACCTGTGTGATCGCGTGAAGTGTTGGAACAACAGCACCAACATCTCAGTTTACCATAAACCTCTGTGTCCAAGAACCCCCAGATCTCCTGCCTTTATCTAAAAGAGAAGCTTAATTACAAAAAGCTACACTAAACAAGTATGTTTTTAGTCTAGACTTAAATATTGAGACTGTGTCAGAGTCCCGAACATTAACTGGGAGATTATTCCACAATTTTGGGGCTTTGTAGGAAAAAGCTCTTCCCCCCATTGTAGTCTTCTGAATTTTAGGAACTATTAGAAAACCAGCATCCTGTGATCTGAGTGAACGTGGCGGTTCATAATAGGAAATTAGATCTTGCAGGTACTCCGGTGTGAGACCGTGCAGGGCTTTATACGTCAGCAATAGAATTTTATAGTCGATACGGAATTTAACAGGAAGCCAGTGTAGCGCTGATAAAACTGGACTGATGTGATCAAATTTCCTGGTTTTAGTTAGTACTCTAGCTGCAGCGTTCTGAACTAACTGAAGTTTATTCAGGTTCCTGCTGGAGCATCCTGACAATAATGCATTACAGTAATCTAGCCTTGAGGTTATAAAGGCATGTATCAACTTTTCAGCATCAGACACAGATAACGCATTTCTTAACTTTGAAATGTTTCGTAGGTGAAGAAACGCTGTTCTTGTAATATTACCGATGTGTTGATTAAATGTCAGATCTGAGTCAATTGTTACACCAAGATTTTTGGCTACTGAACCAGGAACTACAGAGAAGTCAGCAAGATTTAACATTAAATCTGAACATGTAGTCCGAGCAGCCTTTGGGCCGAGGAGGAGAACTTCCGTTTTATCTGGGTTTAAAAGAAGGAAGTTCTGTAGCATCCAAAGTCTAATATCTCTTACACAATCTTCTATCTTATTTAATCTGGATTTGTCATCTGGTTTGGCTGATATGTACAGTTGTGTATCATCGGCATAACAGTGGAAACTAATTCCATGTCTATTTATAACTGAGCCTAATG
This sequence comes from Megaleporinus macrocephalus, assembly GCA_021613375.1. Classification (NCBI taxonomy): domain Eukaryota; kingdom Metazoa; phylum Chordata; class Actinopteri; order Characiformes; family Anostomidae; genus Megaleporinus; species Megaleporinus macrocephalus. Next base: position 6,578,322 of record CM038714.1, on the reverse strand, counting down.
GTAGCATATATAGTGTAAATAACAGAGGACCTAAAACAGAACCTTGTGGAACTCCATATTTCACTTTTGTAGTGTTAGACGATACATTATTTATCTTTACAAACTGAAAGCGATCACTAAGGTAAGATGTGAACCAGGATAACGCTGTTCCTGTGATTCCAACTATATTTTCTAGCCTGTCCAAAAGAATAGTGTGATCTATAGTGTCAAAAGCTGCACTTAGATCTAGTAACACCAGTAGAGATACGTGGCCCTGATCAGAGGCAAGAAGAAGATCATTTGTTATCTTAACTAAAGCTGTCTCTGTGCTGTGATGTGGCCTAAAACCAGATTGGAATTTTTCATATATGTTGTTCTTATGTAGATGAGAACAGAGTTGTCGAGCTACAGCCTTTTCTAAAATCTTAGAGATAAAAGGTAAATTGGAAATGGGTCTATAACTGGACAGTTCTCTGGGGTCAAGATTTGGCTTCTTTATCAAGGGTTTTATCACAGCTAGTTTAAAAGACTTAGGTACATGACCCAGACTAAGAGAAGAGTTGATGATAGTTAAGATAGGTTTAATAATAGCTGGTAATACTTGTTTCAATAGGCTTGTTGGAATCATATCAAGTGTGCATGTAGCAGAAGTTGAGGAAGAGATAAGTTTTTCTAGTTCTGTCTGCTGTAGTGGAGAAAATGTTTCTAGTCTTTCTTCTAAAATCACATTTTGTGCTGTTTGAGCCAAACCGGATGAAGGATAGGTTACTCGTATTGGTAGAACTTTTTGTCTAATATTCTCGATTTTGCTATTGAAAAAGTCCATGAAATCATTGCTGCTGTGGTTGGCGGGTATTTGAGGTTCAGATCCTGCCTGATTTTTGGTAAGTTTTGCGATGGTGCTAAATAAAACTCTAGGATTGTTTTTGTTGTGTTCGATGAGTGTGGACAGGTATGCTGAGCGTGTTTTAATAAGTGCCTTTCTGTAACTGCTAAGGCTGTCCTTCCAAGCAGAGTGAAATACCTCTAGCTTGGTCACTCTCCATTTGCGTTCTAATTTCCGTACTGTCTGTCTTAAGGTGCGTACTTCATTGTTGTACCACGGAGCAAGCTTTTTTTGTTGCATCTTTTTAATTTTTATAGGTGCAACGTTGTCTAAAGTTAGTCGGAGCGTATTTTCTACGCAGTCAGTTATTCTGTCTAGCTCGGTTGGGTCTGATGATGGAAAAATTATGGTTGATAAATCTGGAAGAGTTTCAATAAAGTTCTGAGATGTATTTGGCATTATTGAACGTTTCATGCAATAACGGGGTGATGTACATACATTTTTACTAAGACTCAATTCATATGAAATTAGGTAGTGATCTGAAACTACTGAAGTCTGTGGAAGAACAGTAAGATTATGTATATCAACACCTAAAGTCAAAACTAGATCTAGTGTGTGATTACAGGAATGTGTAGGCCCTATTACATTCTGAGTGAGACCTATAGAGTCTAAGATAGATGAAAAAGCCTTTTTTAATGGATCTGCTGAGTTTTCAAAGTGAATATTAAAATCTCCTGCGATTATTAGTTTTTCAGCGCTCACTGCTAGATCTGCAACAAAGTCACTAAATTCTTTTAAGAACTCAGAATAAGGTCCTGGTGGTCTATAAATGCTGACTAGGGTGAGTACACTTCTATTAGTGGTCGGATTGGTGATGTTTATGAGAAGAATTTCAAAAGAATTGAAAGTGAGATTGTGTTTCTGACTTATGTCTAATGAATTTTTTTTTTTTTTAGCTGCAGTGAGACCCTGTAACTGTGATAATATCTGTTGGAGGGCCTGTTCATGTCTGCCAATGGCAGCTCCCTGACTTGTTATAGCAGTTTTAAGCTGGTCTATGTCTGTTGACTCTGCTGAGTCCATAGTTGGCTCAGTCTTGCTGTAATGTGGTAACTTGCCCAGAGGGGGATTTGAACCAGGGACCTCTTGTATGAGGGACCAGAATTAACTGAACAAGCCACCAACTGAATTATTTCTAGGCGGACCCAAGTGCAGGGTGAAAACTAGACACAAACCAAAACCTTGGTGCTACCCAAAATGATAAACCCCAACAGGGTGTTTCTGGGGGCAGAAGGGAGAGGGGCTCAGGAACAGAGGGAAAGTAAATACCAAAGGAAAACTCAAATGATTTACCTGGGATTTGAACTGCCAACCTCTTGTTTCAGAGGCTGGTGTAAACCCACTGGACCACTGACAAGGGTGTGTTTTTCTTAGGACTAAACAAGGCTATCACGGGAAGACTGAACAGCTCTACAACAGAGAGCAAATGGAAACTAAGGTAAAATGAGCTTCCCAAACAAAGGAAGGAAAAGGCGGGAAAATAACCACCAAGATGTACTCGTGCCCCCGGCCAGATTTGGGAAGTGGCCCAACGATGTCCATTCCAATACGTTCGAATGGCACCCCGATAATGGGGAGAGGGATGAGGGGTGCCGAAGTTGTTTTTTTTGGGGAGGTGAGTTGGCATCTCCTGCAGCGCTGGCAGAAGTTCTTCACTTCTGCGTGGATAAAGGGGCCAATAGAAGCGGGGCAGGATTCGGGCCAGCGTGTTTTCCTTGGCGAGGTGCCCTCCCAGCGGGTGATGGTGGGCCAGGTGCATGACTACGTCTATACGGGATCTGGGAAGAACCAACGCCTCCTGTATTCCTTCGGGGAGGTGGCGCACGTAGTACAGGAGGGTGTTTTGACTGAGAAGTAGGTGCTAGGGAGGGGCCCTCGACAGTGGGGTACCTGATCGATAACTAAGATGTTCTCCCAAGCCCGCTTAAGTCATTCATCCTCCCTCTGCTCCCTTGCGAATTCCCCCTCAGCCTGGATCTGTTGGAAGAGGGTAGAAAGGGGGTTAGTGACACCAGGGCCCTCACCTTCACCGCTGGCTTCTCCACTCTCTTCGGCGAGCTGCGCCGTCAGGGCCGTGCTGGTCCTCAGGGGGGCGCGACGGTTCGGGCGTCGCCTTCGCGTCCTTGGCTGGCGTGGACTCTTGTCGAATCCCGGGAAATCACGTCCCACCAGCAGCGGTACGGGAAGGTCTGGAACCAGGCCTACAGTGAGGAGCCATTGGAGTCGCTCGTCCCCCACCTGGACTCGGGCGGTGGGGAAGTGCCGCACCTCTCCATGCACGCAGGAGACAGGGAGTGTATCGCCAGAGGGATGGAGCCAGGGAAACTCCTCAGGTTGGAGAAGGGTGATAGTGCTCCCAGAATCCATCAGCGCCCGGACCCTGTGACCGTCCACCAGCAGGAGGCGGGTGGGGCCGCCGGTCTTGGGAGCCGTGTGTAGGACACAGCCGGCGAGCCAGGCCTTCGCGGTTCTCAGAGATCCGGCAGGGTCAGGATCGGTGGGCATCGGCTCGTCCTGGGGGCTATGAGGGGCTGGTGTAGGTACAGGTGGCGTTTTTCTCAGAGGCTCCGGCTCTCTCCCAGAGAAACGCCGTGGTGGGAAGCCATCCCGGGGGAATGGGGGGGTTGGCTCCCGCTTTTCAGCCCGCACTAGGGCCAGCACGTTTTCGGCGGTCTCTGTGACCTCCACCATGGTTCGGGGGTCTTTTGTGTCTTGCATAGCAACGGCCTTGTGGGTCTCTGGGGGCAGGGCTTGCACGAAACGATCCATAGCCACCTGTTCCACCACCTCCTCTGAGGACCGGGCTTCTGGACGCAGCCACCTCCGTGTGATGCGGAGAAGTTGGAGCATCTGCTGGCGAGGCGGTTGGTTGGACTTATACGTCCAGCGGTGGTGTTCTGCCGCTGCCGCTGCCGGGCTGATCGTAGTCCCTGGCTTGGTCTGCCGAGAGAGAGTAATATGCAAGCTGGGGCTCACCTGTCAGGAAGGGAGCCAGGATCTCAGCCCAGACCTCTTTATCCCAGACCTCCCGCTCGGCGATGACCTCGAACGTGTGCAGGTAGGCCTCAATGTCATCCTCTGGAGTTAGTTTGGTGAGGAGGAGGTGGGCTGTCTGCTCAGGCTGGGGAAGAGGTGGAGCGGCATCAGCCCTGCGAGTGGCTAGTAGGTCCTCAGTGAGGGCTCGTACCCCTCTCGCTAACTCCTGGGTTGCAGTCTGCTGCTGGAGGTTGGCTTCAAGGAGGTGTTGGAGGAGCTGGTCCATCTGTCCTGTGGAGCCAGTCAGCCCACACTAGGGACACAGGAGTGAAGGGAGTACAAAAAAAAAAAATTAAAGAAGTAAAAATATCCAAAAAAGCCGTTGTAGAGAGGGAGGGGCAAAAAAAATATATATATTTTTTTTTTATTATTTTTTTTTCAAAGGAGGACTTTTATTAGTAGTATTTTTCTGGATCCCTCAGACAGTCATCCGAGAGCTGCCCGCATTCTCCACCACTGTGGGGCGCTCAAGAGCAAAGGAGGGACCACAGAGAAACCAAAGTCTCAGTTCTCAGTCCTATTTATTAAATCCAGTTCAAACAAGGTCGATGAAAAAAACAAAACTGCCGTAACGAAGGCTTTAGACTCTGCGTGGTCTCCTCGTGGGTCCTAGCAGGTCTCTCGGTTTCACTCACGGGTGGCATGGCTCGCAGAGCTCCAGGCGGGGCAGTGCTGTTGAGAGCAGCGGCTGGTGGAGCTTTAACGGACGAGGCTCAGTCCCCTGGTAAGGCGCAGAGAGAGAGAGAGAGGGAGCAGAGCAGAGGGAGAGAGAACACGGCGAAACGCCGAGCTGTTAGCGAGGTCGTCTGCGGTGTCCAGCTTCACTCACCCCACTGAGTCTTTCCGCTGCGTTTTTATGTTCGCGGCTCTGTCTGGCTGAGTGCCAACAGCTGCGCTTGTTAGTGGCGGCCCGGCGTGCGTTGTTCCCCGCTCCACCCCCTCGACCACGCAGTCGCTGGCTATCCACAACAATGGGTGCTGAACTGTGTTTGGCACCCTGGAGAGCGGCTGTTGTCGGTGTGGGCTCGATGCCACGGGGATGGTGACGTAGTCGCCGGCCACATTACTCAGTACATGTACTTCACTATATTGTTATTAAATACAGAGATGAGCAGTACCTAGTTACAGTTACTCAGTACATGTACTGCAGTACATTATTGTTTTAAATACAGTGGTGAGTAGTAACTAGTTATAGTTAATTAGTACATGTACTTCAGCATATTAATGTTTTAAATACAGAGTTGAATAGTAACTAGTTACAGTTACTCAGTACATGTACTTCAGTATATTATACTAAGTACAGAGGTGAGTAGTAGCTAGTTACAATGGCAATACCCTCTTAGCTCTGATCAGGAGCTGGTCAAAATCTGGTCTGAATCTGGTCTGGTCTGAAGTTCTGTCTTATGAGGGCCTGCCCTCCTCGGGTCACACGGCCTCCTCCTGGCCATGTCGTTAACTCTTTGCGGCTCCGGGCCGTCTCGGGCCTTGCCTGGGTGGAGGGGGTCATGAGCCCTGGGGTGTCACAGGGTCGGGCTCTCGAGCTTTAAATTGCCCGTCATAAAGGACCCCCCACCGGCCGGGGACAGTCACCCCCAGGACGCTCCCGCAGTCTTCTGGCCATCTGTTTTCAACAAATGCCACAGTGCGGTCCTCCCAGAATACAATACAAATAGTAGTAATACAAACTTAAAGTTATATAAAGAACAAAATACAACAGTAGTAACTAGTTACAGTTACTCAGTACATGTTCTTTACTATATTGTTGATTGCTGAAGTGAGTAGTAACTATTTAGTTACTCAGTACATGTACTTCACTATATTGTTATTAAATACAGAGATGAGCAGTACCTAGTTACAGTTACTCAGTACATGTACTTCAGTGCATTGTATTAAATACAGAGTTGAGTAGTAGCGAGTTACAATTACTCAGTACATGGACTTCAGTATATTGTTATGAATACAGAAGAGTGTAGTAACTAGTTGCAGTTACTCAGCACATGGTCTTCAGTATATTATTGTAATAAATACAGAGGTGAGTAGTAACTAGTTACAGTTACTCAGTACTTGTACATCAGTATACTCTTGTATTAAATACAGAGGTGGGAAGTAACAATTTAAAGTTACTCCGTACATGTACTACAGAATATTAATATTAAATACAGAGGTCAGTAGTAACTAGTTACAGTTACTCAGTACATGTACATTACTATATTGTGATAAATGCAGAAGTGAGTAGTAACTAGTTACAATTACTCAGTACATGTACTTCACTGTTACGAATACAGAAGTGAGTATTAAGTAGTTAGTTACTCAGTGTATGTACTTCATTTTATTGTTATGAATGCAGAAGTGAGCAGTAACTTGTTACAGTTACTGAGTACATGTACTTCAGTATATTATTAAATACAGAGTTGAGTAGTAACTAGCTGCAATTACTCAGTACATGTACTTCAGTATATTATTAAATACAGAGTTAAGTAGGGACTAGTTACAATTACTGAGTACATGTACTTCGCTTTATTGTTATAAATGCAGAAGTGAGTAGTAACTAGTTACAGTTACTCAGTACATGTACTTCAGTATATTGTTATGAATGTAGAAGTGAATAATAACTAGTTATAGTTACTCAGTACATGTACTGGAGTTCATTAATGTAATAAATAAAGTGGTGAGTAGTAACTAGTTATAGTTACTCAATACATGTAATTCAGTATATTATTGTATTAAATACAGAGGTGAATAGTAGCTAGTTACAGTTACTAAGTACACGTACTTTAGTATATTATTATTAAATACAGTTGTAAGTAGGAACTAGTTACAGTTACTCAGTACATGTACTTCAGTATATTATTATTAAATGCAGAGGTGAGTAGTAACTAGTTACAGTTACTCAGTATATGTACTTCGCTATATTGTTGTAAATACAGAAGTTTGTAGTAACTAGTTAAAATTACACAGTACATGTATTTCACTATATTGTTATAAATGCAGAAGTGAGTATTAAATAGTTAGTTACTCAGTACATGTACTTCACTATATTGTTATGAATGCAGAGATGAGTAGTAACTAGTTACAGTTACTCAGTACATGTATTCACAATATTGTTATGAATGCAGAAGTGAGTAGTAACTAGTTACAGTTACTCAGTACATGTACTTCACTATATTGTTATAAATGCAGAAGTGAGTAGTAACTAGTTACAGTTACTCAGTACATGTACTTCAGCATATTTTTATAAATACTGAGGTGAGTAGTCTCTAGTTACAGTTACTCATTACATGTACTTCAGCATATTATAGTTATAAATACAGAAGTGAGTATTAACTAGTTACAGTTACTCAGTACATGTACTTCATTATATTATTACTAAATACAGAGGTGAGCAGTAACTAGTTACAGTTACTACGTACATGTACTTCAGTATATTGTATTAAATACAGTGGTCAGAAGTAGCTAGTTACAGTTACTTAGTACATGTACTTCAGTATACTGTATTAAATACAGAGTTGAGTAGTAGCGAGTTACAGTTACTCAGTACATGGACTTCAGTATATTGTTATAAATACAGAAGTGTGTAGTAACTAGCTGCAGTTACTCAGCACATGTACTTCAGCATATTATTGTTATAAATACAGAGGTGAGTAGTAACTAGTTACAGTTACTCAGTACTTGTACTTCAGTATACTCTTGTGTTAAATACAGAGGTCGGAAGTAACAATTTACAGTTACTCAGTACATGTACTTCAGAATATTATTATTAAATACAGAGGTGAGTAGTAACTAGTTGTCACGCCTCCCGTCCATGTGCCCTTGTTTATGTCCTGTCCATGTGTTTCTGTTTTGTCGCGTGCTCCCTGTCTCCGCCCTTGCCCCGCCTCGCACACCTGTTCCCCATCGATGTTTAGTCTCGTCACCTGTTCCCTCTTGTTAGCCTGTGTATATATACCCTGTCTTTGCAGTCTGTCTTTGTCCTTCGTTATTATCCTGTTAGTGTGTTATGCTGTGGTGTGTTATATTGTCGTGCTGTTTCCCTGTTTTTGTCCCGTATTTTTCGCATTAAACCTGCAAAACCGCATCTGCGCTTGTATCCGCCTCTGCCGACTCACACACCGTGACACTAGTTAGAGTTACTCAGTACATGTACTTCACTATTTTGTTATAAATGCAGAAGTGAGTAAAAACTAGTTACAGTTACTCAGTACATGTACTTCACTATATTATGAATACAGAAGTGAGTATTAACTAGTTACAGTTACTCAGTACATGTACTTCACTATATTATGAATACAGAAGTGAGTATCAACTAGTTACAGTTACTCAGTACATGTACTTCAGCATATTACATTAATGGAAACAGAGATGATTGGCAACTAGTTACAGTTACTCAGTACATGTGCTTCAGCATATTATTGTTATCAATACAGGGGTGAGTAGTACATAGTTACAGTTACTCAGTACATGTACTTCAGCATATTATAGTTATAAATACAGAGGTGAGTAGTAACTAGTTACAGTTACTCAGTACATGTACTTCACTATATTGTTATAAATGCAGAAGTGAGTAGTAACTAGTTACAGTTACTCAGTACATGTACTTCAGCATATTATTGTTATAAATACAGAGGTGAGTAGTAACTAGTTACAGTTACTCAGTACATGTACTTCAGTATATTATACTAAGTACAGAGGTGAGTAGTAGCTAGTTACAGTTACTCAGTACATGGACTTCAGTATATTGTTATGAATGCAGAAGTGAGTAGTAACTAGTTACAGTTACTCAGTACATGTACTTCAGCATATTATAGTTATGAATACAGAGGTGAGTAGTAACTAGTTACAGTTACTCAGTACATGTACTTCACTATATTGTTATAAATGCAGAAATGAGTAGTAACTAGTTACAATTACTCAGTACATGTACTTCACCATAATTTAGTTATAAATACAGAGGTCAAGTCAAGTCAAGTTTATTTGTATAGCGCTTTTTACAACAGTGTTGTCACAAAGCAGCTTTACAGGAATTTTAAAGCATGAAAAACATGAAATCACACACTTTATCCCTTGTGAGCAAGCCAGAGGCAACAGTGGCAAGGAAAAACTCCCTCAACTGAAGGAAGAAACCTTGGGAGGAACCAGACTCACAGGGGGAGACCCATCCTCCTCTGGTCGAACAGTACTTGAAGTTTATAAACTAAAGCTGAGTTTGAAGGTAAAAGCTTTAGAAGCTGTACAGGTGCTACATCAGGTGGGTGATACTGTGATGCAGTCAAGGTGGAGCAAATGGCACAAATGGAGAGGGGCATTGGTTGGAGCCGGGTGACGGGGGGCCCTGGTGGTCTGTCTTTTACAGTATTCGGCGGGACAGGTGGGTGGTTATTACCTCAGAGAGAGAGAGAGAGAGAGAAAAACGAGGAGTCGAGGAGTCGAGGTGTAGCAGAGAGAGGAGAGCTGTTTGGTGCCAGGTGATGAGGAGGCCCTGGCAGTCGGACCTCCAACAGCATTCGACGGGACAGGTGGGCAGTTATTACCTCAGAGAGAGAGAAAAACAGACTTAGTTCTGGTTTGGGTTAGTACAGAGACTGAGTTAGTTCTGGTTTAGGTTAGTACAGAGACTGAGTTAGTTCTGGTTTGGGTTAGTATAGAGGTGAGTAGTAACTAGTTACAGTTACTCAGTAAATGTACTTCAGTATATTGTATTAAATACAGATGTGAGCAGTAGTTAGTTACAGTTACTCAGTACATATACTTCACTATATTGTATTAAATACAGAGGTTAATAGTAACTAGTCATGGTTAGTCAGTACATGGACTTCAGTATATTGTTATAAATACAGAAGTGAGTAGTAACTTGTTACAGTAACTCATTACATGTACTTCACCATATTATAGTTATAAATACAGAAGTAAAAATTAACTAGTTACAGTTACTCAGTACATGTACTTTAGTATGTTATTATAAAATACAGAGGTGAGCCGTAACTAGTTACAGTTACTATGTACATTAGTGCACATGCGCGAAAGTGCGTGCAGCCTTTGCAGTAGCTCCCGTTCATGTGTAAGTGTTTTTGCTTTTAACTATAGTTTATCTTAATAATATTTATTTATTTTTACAAAGTAACTTAGTGAAGCTGTGCCCTCTCGAATCATGCTAGTAGAGAGAGTTTTGGTCAGTCAGTTCGCTGTGAAAGTTCTACTTTCACTCTCCTGGTGCACCGCGGCGCAGCATGGCTCCTTTGTTTACACTCGGGATCAGCTGATCGCGCTGAAGCCGGCCGGCATGGAGACCAGGGCCGCTAACATCCCCGAGGAGCTTTGGAGACGGACGCACAGGGGCTGTAGAGGAGGAACTAAACAGCGCACGGCGAAAGCGAGGGCGAAGAGACGGAGGCTTATGGAGAAAAAGGGGTATAAGCCGCGTCTCCCCACTCTCGTCATGGGCAACGTTAGATCACTGGCTAATAAGATGGACGAGCTAACAGCGTTAGCCACGAGTCAAAAGGAGTACCGGCAGTGTAGTTTAATGTGCTTTTCGGAGACGTGGCTACACCAGAACATTCCAGATGAGAACGTTTCAATCGCCGGCTTTCAGACTGTTCGGGCGCACCGGGACTGCACAGAGAGCGGTAAGCGGAGAGGGCGGGGGCTGGCTGTGTTAGTTAATAACCGCTGGTGCGCCCCTGGTCACATTACCGTCAAGGAGCGAATCTGTTGTCCGGACATTGAGCTGTTGGCTGTTGGACTCAGGCCATATTATTTGCCGCGGGAGTTTTCCCATGTTGTTATCGTGGCTGTTTATATCCCCCCCTCTGCAAACCCGATGTCGGCGTGTGACGTCATTCACTCCACCATAGCGCGTCTTCAAACTCAACACCCGACTGCCTTCATTGCCATATCAGGTGACTTCAACCACGTCACTATGGCCAGGACATTACCAAACTTCACTCAGTATGTGGACTGTCCCACCAGAGAGGAGAGAACACTGGACCTGCTGTATGCTAATGTTAAGGATGCATACAGCTGCTCCCCCCTCTGGGTGGATCTGATCATAACTTGGTCAGCCTTAGCTCAAAGTATGTGCCTCAGGTGAAGAGTCAGCCTGTGACCATGAGGACAGTGAGGAGATGGTCAGAGGAGACTTCTGAAGTGCTGCATGACTGCTTTGAGACTACAGACTGGACAGCACTCAATGAGCCTCATGGAGAGGACATTGACGGGCTCACAGAGTGCATCACAGACTACATCAACTTCTGTGTGGACTCCACTGTCCCAACCAGGACTGTTAAATGTTACCCAAACAACAAGCCGTGGGTAACAAAAGACATTAAAGCCCTCCTCAACAAGAAGAAGAGGGCTTTCACCGGGAGAAGGTGAGAACGATTCAGAGAGAGCTGAAGAGAACCATCAGGGAGGCTAAGAACAGATATAGGAGGAAGCTGGAGGGGAAACTCCAGCAGAACAACATGAGGGATGTTTGGAGTGGTATGAGAACTATCACTGGCTTCAGATCCAGCAACAACAGGGGAGTAGAGGGCAGTGTGGACAGGGCCAACCAGTTAAATTTGTTTTTTAACAGATTTGACACTGTAAGTCCTGACCTCCCCCTCCCTGACTCCTCTGCTGCCAGGCCTCAACAGCCCACTCCACTCCCTCCCTCTCCTGATAGCCTCCCACCCTCCTGTGATAGACTTCACACCTCCTCTCCTCCCCCACCAGTCACCTCTACAGTGAATCTCACAGCTGACCAGGTGAGAAGACAGCTACAAAGACTCCACACGAACAAGGCTGCAGGCCCTGACGGTGTCCCGCCCAGGGTGCTTAAAGCCTGTGCCACCCAACTTTGTGGAGTCCTGCAGCATGTCTTCAACATGAGCCTGAGTCTCCAGAGGGTCCCTGTGATGTGGAAGACGTCCTGCATTGTTCCTGTGCCAAAGACTCCGCGGCCCAGTGACATCAAGGACTACAGGCCAGTGGCACTGACGTCCCACATCATGAAGACCATGGAGAGACTTGTCCTGGATCAGCTCCGGCCCATGGTCCAGCCACTTCTAGACCCCCTCCAGTTCGCCTACCAGCCTCATCTGGGAGTTGAGGATGCCATCATCTACCTGCTGAACTGAGTCTATGCTCACCTGGATAAGCCAGGCAGCACTGTGAGGATCATGTTTTTTGACTTCTCCAGTGCATTTAACACCATTCAGCCTGCTCTTCTGGGTGAGAAGCTGAACGTGATGCAGGTAGACGCCCCCCTTGTGTCCTGGATTGTTGACTACCTGACTGGCAGACCACAGTATGTACGTCTGCAGCACAGTGTGTCGGACAGAGTGGTCAGCAACACTGGAGCCCCGCAGGGAAGTGTCCTCTCTCCCTTCCTCTTCACCCTCTACACCACTGATTTCAACTACTGCTCAGAGACCTGCCACCTCCAGAAGTTCTCTGATGACTCTGCACTAGTTGGATGTATCAGCAGGGGTGATGAGGATGAGTACAGGGCGACGGTGAACGACTTTGTTGCGTGGTGTGAGCTGAACCATCTGCAGCTCAACGTGACAAAGACAAAGGAGCTGGTGGTGGACCTGAGGAGGGACAAAACACAGGTGACCCCTGTTTCCATCAGGGGGGTCAGTGTGGACACTGTGGAGGACTATAAATATCTGGGCGTGCACATTGACAATAAACTGGACTGGGCTAAGAACACTGACGCCCTCTACAAGAAGGGCCAAAGTCGTCTCTATTTTCTGAGGCGTCTGAGGTCCTTCAACATCTGCAGGACTATGCTGAGGATCTTTTATGAGTCTGTAGTTGCCAGTACCATCCTATACGCTGTTGCATGCTGGGGCAGCAGGCTGAGGGTAGCAGACGCCAACAGACTTGATAAACTGATACGCAGAGCCAGTGATGTTGTGGGTGTGGAGCTGGACTCACTGATGGCAGTGTCTGAGAGGAGGACGCTGTCTAAGCTACAGGCCATCATGGAGAATGGCTCCCACCCTCTTTATCACACAGTGATGAGACACAGGAGCACATTCAGTTCAAGACTCATTCAGCCAAAATGCACTACAGAACGCCACAGGAGGTCATTCCTACCAGTGGCTATCAGACTTTATAACTCCTCTCTTACTGTACGACACCTCTCACATGTACTGTACAGTGATACCAGTAGAACAATAATTTAATTATGTATGTAAGAACTCAAATGTGCAATAACTTTCCTACTTCTAAACTCTTACTACTGTATACAGTATATCTGTACTTATTACTATAGCCACAGTCACTTACATTTTATTATTCTATTGTATTATAAGACTTATATATGTGTACATATGACAAATTTCTTTTATGTTGTAAAATATTATTAGAGTGTATATTCTTCTTCTGCTACTGTAAAAACTGCAATTTCCCCCTGGGATCAATAAAGTATTTCTGATTCTGATTCTGATTCTGATACATGTACTTCAGTATATTGTATTAAATACAGAGTTGAGTAGTAGCGAGTTACAGTTACTCAGTACATAGACTTCAGTATATTGTTATAAATACAGAAGTGTGTAGTAACTAGTTGCAGTTACTCAGCACATGGACTTCAGAATATTATTGTAATAAATACAGAGGTGAGTATTAACTAGTTACAGTTACTCAGTACATGGACTTCAGCACATTGTTATAAATACAGAAGTGTGTAGTAACTAGTACTCAGTATATGTAATTCACTATATTGTTATGAATGCAGAAGTGAGTATCAACTAGTTACAGTTACTCAGTACATGTACTTCAGCATATTACATGTATGAATACAGAGGTGATTGTTAACGTGTTACAGTTTTTTTTTTCAACAATATTTTTATTGTCATTTTTCTTTTTCCTGAACAGACGTAACAGTACAACACCTACCTACATCACTCCCTTCAAAACCGTATCACATAATTCAACTAAGTTAAAAATGAATACTAACAATACATAAATTAAAAGTAAAGAATAAACAACAACAACAACAACAACAATAATAATAATAATAATAATAATAAACAAATAAAAATAAATGAAGTAATAATAATAATAATTATTATAATAATACATAGAATACAACAATACATACATATAAAACACCACTTCCACAATATCCATAATTCATAGATTAAATGAGATTTGTAGTTTTATCCGTTATTATAATCATGTATGGTTCCCAAAGATTAATAAACTCTCCTTGTTTGCCCCTAACAATATATGTTAGTCGCTCTAGTCCAATTGAATTTGAGAGTTCCCTTATCCACATTTTCAATGTAGGACCTTCCATGCTCTTCCAGCACAGTGCAATGACCCTCCTGGCCTGAAGAAGTCCGAAGTCCAGTACTGGATATTGTTTCGGTGTTTGTAAAAAGTCCTTCGGATATATCTCAAGCACACACAGTTTGGCATTGAAGGGGATTCTGGCACTAAACATCTCTGATAAGCACTTTATAACATCTCTCCAAAACCTCTGAATTTTTGTACATTCCCATAGGCAGTGAAAAAGGTGGCCTTTTTCATTCATACACTTGGTACAGATATCTGGAATATTAGCAGATATATGGTGCAGTTTAACAGGAGTTATATACATCCTCATTAGCCACTTGTATTGAAGTAAACGAAACCTTGTGTTTATTGTTTGTTTTTGTGCTTTAAGACAAGCATCTCCCCAATCTGTTTCATCTATGTTCTCTTTAATATCTCTTTTCCATGCATTTAGCTTATCCATTACTGATTCTGTGCTGTGGGCAACTAATAAATTGTAATATTTAGTTATATGTCCCTTCCTCTCTAAATTTTGAAGTGTAACCTCTAAATTTAGAGGTGGTAAACAAATTATCTGCTTATTTCTTGAAAACATATAACTTTTTAACTGCAGATATTTAAAAAAGTGTTTCTTAGGAATCTTGTATCTTTGACATAACTGACTAAAGGATAATAAAACTCCCTCCTCATAAAGATCCATTATTTTTGAATGCCTTTTATGCTCCATAACTTAAATCCTCCATCTTTTTTGCCTGGTGTGAACTGTTCATTACCCCAAATAGGAGTAAACTGAGATCATTTAGGCCCATCTCCTGTGTGTTCTTGTGCGGCATACCAAACTGAAATTGTGTTCTTAAGAAAGCTTTTTTTAGTGTCTTGATATCAGATGAATATAAATATGAATTCAATGGCAGATCTGGAATGGACTGTTGTTCAATATCCACCCAGCCAGGGGGTGTCATTGCGCTAAAAGAGAATGATGCTGAAGTTAGCTGGGCAGCCATATAATACCATTTAAAGTTAGGAAGTTGGAGGCCTCCCCTCTCGTAAGGTAAATATAATAGCCTAAGACGAAGTCTAGCTTTCCTATCATTCCAAATGAATTGACTTAGTGATTTATTAAGTGTATCGTAAAAAGTTTTCGGTAACGGCAGTGGAAGCGTTTGAAAATAGAATAAAAAATTGGGGTAGAATTTTCATTTTTATTAAATTTATTCATCCGATCATAGATATAGGCAAAGTAGACCAGTGATTCAGCGAGTCAGTAACTCTCTCTAATAGGGGATCATAATTGGATGGGACTGTTTTATTTAATTCTGGAGTTATCTTCACACCCAAATATCTGAAACCTTCTGTGGTTGTTGCAAATGGGGTATTTAATATAGGATTATGCCTTTCTTCTTTATTAGGGAACATTAGTGCTGATTTGGAATTGTTAATTTTATATCCAGAGAATTTTCCAAAGTACTCCATTAATGTAATTAAATTAGGGATGATACTTCTGTATGTGCTCGTACAGCTATAGCTAATGGCTCGATTGCTAATGTAAATAATTGTGGTGATAATGGACAACCTTGTGGAGTAGATCTCTGTAAGCTTAAAGGTTTTGAAATGGTATTATTAGTTAAAACCTCAACCATTGGGTTTGTATATAATAATTTAATCCATTTAAGAAAAATATTACCAAAACCAAATCTAGGAAGCACATCAAATAAGTAATTACATTCTATCCTATCAAATGCTTGACAGGCATCTACTGATAACATAGCTGTACCTGTTGCATTGCGTATATTTAGTACTCTTTTAATGTTATGATAACCTTGTCTTTTCTGTACAAAGCCTTGCTGATCACCATTAATTAGTTGAGGAAGATATTTATCCCATCTTTTTGAAAGTGCTTTACATAATATTTTTGTGTCACATCCCATTAAACTAATCGGTCTGTAAGAGGTACAGTCACTTGGGGATTTGTTTGGTTTTAATATTAAGGTTATTAAAGCTAATCTAAGTGAATCTGGAAGCGTCCCTTTATCAAATGATTCTTTAAACATATCCAGAAGTGGTTTGACAAGCTGTTTACCAAATGTCTTATAAAACTCTATTGGTAAACCATCCAGTCCTGGTGCTTTACCGCTATTCATATCCCCTATGGCACTAAAGAGTTCCTCTATTGTTAGTGGGCTATCTAGTGTAGTTCTCTCATCTTCTGATATCTTCTGAAATTTTAACTGGTCAAGAAATGTATTCTGGTCCTCCCTATTTTCTGCATATTCTGACTTGTATAGTGATTTGTAAAAGTCCCTAAAATTATTATTGATCTCAGACGGGTCTGTAGTTAAGTTGCCAGACGCTGACTTTATACTTGCAATTGTTCTCTCTGCCTGCATTTTTCTAACTTTCCAGGCCAGTAGTTTACCTGGTTTTTCCCCCTGGTCATAGTAGGTCTGTTTAGTCCACATTAAACTCTTGGCTACATTATCACACGACAATTTATCATATTTCGCTCTTAGGGCAGAAAGATTCAGTAATTTTCCAGTATCATTGTCCTCATAGATTTCATTTTCAAGTTTTTTAATGTTGCTCTCCAGTGTTCGCAGTTCTTGATTATTTTGTTTTGTTTTAGAATTTTTGTAACTAATAATTTCTCCTCTTATATAGGCTTTAAATGCTTCCCATCTCACACTAGCTGTAGTTTCGTCTCTATTCAATTTAAAATAGTTATTAATGCAGCTTTCTATAAACTTAATAAAGGTAGGATCCTGTAACAAATATGTTTGTAACCTCCATCTTAAACAATGTTCCAGCTTACCTAGTAGAATTTCCATTGATACGGCTGCATGGTCGCTGATTACTATGCTATTGTACCTACATTTTTTAACATTGGACTGTAGTTCCATTGAGATTAAGAAATAGTCAATGCGTGAATGGGTTTTATATGTGCTTGAATAGCAGGAATATTCCCTGTTATCAGGGTTCCGTACCCTCCAAATGTCCATTAATTTTAAATCGTTCATATAATTAGTCAGTGTTTTCCTAGTTTGTACATGGGTTGCATCAGTTTGAGTGGACCTGTCTAACATCGGATTAATGGTGCAGTTGAAATCTCCTCCTATAATATATAGACCCTCTGAGGCAGACATGGTAAGAAATAAATTTTCAAAAAAAGATGGATTATCTTCATTGGAGCCGTAGACATTTTTTGTGTCAAGTTTTTGTGTCAAAATATTACCTTGCATGATAACATATCTTCCAAATGGTTCTTGTATGATTTTTGTGACCTGGAATGGTATTGATCTATGTATAAGTATGGCGACAACCCTTGCATAAGTTTTATATGAGGCACAAAATACCTGGCCTGGCCACCTTTTATTTAAAAATGTATATCTGAGCCAATTAAGTGGGTTTCTTGTAAGAAAACTACTTTAGATTTAAGATATTTTATTCTATTAATTACTTGTTTGAGTTTGGTCAACTTTCTTATTCCTCGGACATTCCAACTGGTAATTTTCATTCCCAATTTACCTTGTTTTAACATCTTCATACAATGTTATCTGCTTCCAATGGTTTGAAGGAAAAAAAACAAACAAAAAAAACAGAAAACGGCGATGCAAGTACACACATGAACACCTACCCAGGAACACATACAAAACAACCACATAAACACCCTCTCCCCCCATATGTACACAACATGAAATTCTGAAATTCCCAAAATTGTGTCCCCTCCCTCCCTAGGGTTGAGAAGAAAAACTGGGGAACGTTGATCCACAACACTTGGGGAGCAACCAGTCAACCCAACCGGACCCATGTCCTCAAATTAACAGTTTATTCTCCTTAACCGTGTACTCCGTTTTATAGAATACTCTCCTTTCAGAACTCAATGTTATTTTAACTAACCATATACATTAATAGTCTTATGAAACTCACTACTTCTGTGGAAAATAAGTCACCTTCTGTAGAAATCACTCAGGCTGTGAGATGTTTTTGTAGAACTCCTCAGCTTCGTTTGGCGTTGAGAAGAGATGCATCTTGCCGTTGTGCAGGACTCTCAGCTTGCAGGGGTTGTGTTGAAATCCGCGGAAAGCCTTGATGTCAACAAACAGCTTCGTGATAGCGTTGAAACTTCTGCGAACTCGAACTGTCTCCGCTGAAAGGTCCTGCACGAACGTTATCTTTGCCCTTTCGTGTGTGATGTCCTGTCGCCATGCTTCCCTGTAAACATATTCCTTCTCCTGGAACTTAAGGAAGCGAATGAGGATCGCTCTGCTTTGGTTGGGTCTTGCAGCTGCGAGCGTGCGGTGCACCCGCTCCAGGGTGAATGCTTTTTCGGGGCTTAAACCCAGCCACCGCGGTAGCATGTTGTTGACAAAATCAAAGAGTGACTGCTCACCCTCCGCTCCTTCTCGTACACCAAGCACACGGAGATTCTTTCATCTTCCCCGGTTTTCCAGGTCATCAGTTTTGGATTCAAGGAAAGCGATCCGTTTAAGTGCTGAGTTTAATGTAGAGTTCACATTTTCTAGCACGTTTTCGACATCGCTTACATGGCGCTCTGCTTCATCAATATGCGCTGTGTTAGCGGTAACATCTGCTTTCACTTCTGTTACCTTGCTCTCCAGTGCCGCCATTGAGTTTGCCATGTCGATTAAACGGTTGTTCATACTGTCCAACTTTGTCCCAAAGTCTGCACGGAGGGATTTCAGCTCATTTAAAACTTCAGCAATACTAGCCATGCTGTCGTCGCTAACGCTAGCTTCCTTGTTAGCTGCAGGGTTAGTCAAGGTTGTTTTTTTGGTGTTTTTTGCGCGCTTGTGTAAAAATATCACACTGTTTGACTACAGGGAGTTTTGACATACTTCCACTCAATTGGTTAGTAGTAATTGTCCGGAGCTTTTTGTCAAAATCGCACACAGTTTTTCGGAGCTCCCTCACCTAGCTGCCATTCTGTCGCGGTCACGTTGTTACAGTTACTCAGTACATGTACTTAAGCATATTATTGTTATTAATACAGGGGTGAGTAGTACATAGTTACAGTTACTCAGTACATGTACTTCAGCATATTATTGTTATAAATACAGAGGTGAGTAGTAACTAGTTACAGTTACTCAGTACATGTACTTCACTATATTGTTATAAATGCAGAAGTGAGTAGTAACTAGTTACAGTTACTCAGTACATGGACTTCAGTATATTGTTATGAATACAGAAGTGTGTAGTAACTAGTTACAGTTACTCAGTACATGTACTTCACTATATTGTTATGAATGCAGAAGTGAGTAGTAACTAGTTACAGTTACTCAGTACATGTACTTCAGCATATTATTGTTATAAATACAGAGGTGAGTAGTAACTAGTTACAGTTACTCAGTACTTGTACTTCAGTATACTCTTGTGTTAAATACAGAGGTCGGAAGTAACAATTTACAGTTACTCAGTACATGTACTTCAGAATATTATTATTAAATACAGAGGTGAGTAGTAACTAGTTACAGTTACTCAGTACATGTACTTCAGAATATTATTATTAAATACAGAGGTGAGTAGTAACTAGTTACAGTTACTCAGTACATGTACTTCACTATATTGTGAATACAGAAGTGAGTATTAACTACTTACAGTTCCTCTGTATATGTACTTCACTATATTGTTATGAATACACAACTGAGTATCAACTAGTTACAGTTACTCAGTACATGTACTTCAGCATATTACATTTATGAACACAGAGGTGATTGGTAACTTGTTACAGTTACTCAGTACATGTACTTAAGCATATTGTTGTTATAAATACAGAGGTGAGTTGTAACTAGTTACAGTTACTCAGTACATGGACCTCAGTATATTGTTATAAAAACAGAAGTGAGTAGTAACTTGTTACAGTTACTCAGTACATGTTCTTCAGTATATTAATTATTAAATACAGAGGTGAGCAGTAACTAGTTACAGTTACTCAGTACATGGACTTCACTATATTGTTATAAAAACAGAAGTGAGTAGTAACTAGTTACAGTTACTCAGTACATGTACTTCAGTATATTATTATTAAATACAGAGGTGAGCAGTAACTAGTTACATTTACTGATTACATGTTCTGCAGTATATTATAGTATTAAATACAGTGGTGAGTAGTAAATAGTTACGGTTACTCAGTACATGTACTTCAGCATATTATTGTTATAAATACAGAGGTGAGTAGTAACTAGTTACAGTTACTCAGTACATGTACTTCACTATATTGTTATAAATGCAGAAGTGAGTAGTAACTAGTTACAGTTACTCAGCACATGGACTTCAGCACATTGTTATAAATACAGAAGTGTGTAGTAACTAGTTAAAGTTACTCAGTACATGTAATTCACTATATTTTTATTAATACAGAAGTGTGTAGTAACTAGTTGCAGTTACTCAGCATACAGACTTCAGTATATTATTAATAAATACAGAGGTGAGTAGTAACTAGTTACAGTTACTCAGTACATGTACTTCACTATATTGTCATAAATACTGAAGTGTGTAGTAACTAGTCGCAGTTACTCAGCACATGGACTTCAGTATATTATTAATAAATACAGAGGTGTGTAGTAACTAGTTACAGTTACTCAGTACATGTACTTCAATATAATTTTATAAATGCAGAAGTGAGTATTAACTAGTTACAGTTACTCAGTATATGTACTTCACCATGTAGTTATAAATGCAGAAGTAAGTAGTAACTAGTTACAGTTACTCAGTACATGTACTTCAGCACATTGTTACAAAAACAGAGGTAAGTAGTAACTAGTTACAGTTACTCAGTATATATACTTTACTATATTGTTATAAATGTAGAAGTGATTAGTAACTAGTTACAGTTACTCAGTATATGTACTTCAGTATATTATTATTAAGTACAGAGGTGTGCAGTTACAGTTACTCAGTACATGTACTGCAGCATATTATATGAAATACAGTGGTGAATAGTAACTAGTTACTAAGTACATGTACTTCATTAAATTGTTATGAACACAGAAGTGAGTAGTACATAGTTACAGTTACTCAGTACATGTACTTCCGTATATTATTGTATTAAATACAGAGGTGAATAGTAGCTAGTTACAGTTGCTTAGTACATGTACTTCAGCATATTATTGTTATAAATACATTGGTGAGTAGTATCTAGTTACAGTTACTCAGTACATGTACTTTACTATATTGTTATAAATGCAAAAGTGAGTAGTAACTAGTTACTAGTTACTCAGTATATGTACTTACAGCGCTTCACCTGCTTCCCACATACCTGATCCAACTAATCTGATCATTAACACCACCTTACTGAGTTAATACAGCGCTTCACCTGCTTCCCACATACCTGATCCAACTAATCTGATCATTAACACCACCTTACTGAGTTAATACAGCCCTTCACCTGCTTCCCACATACCTGATCCAACTAATCTGATCATTTACACCAACTTACTGAGTTAGTACAGCCCTTCACCTGCTTCCCACATACCTGATCCAACTAATCTGATCATTTACACCACCTTACTGAGTTAGTACAGCCCTTCACCTGCTTCCCACATACCTGATCAACTAATCTGATCATTAACACCAGCTTACTGAGTTAATACAGCGCTTTACCTGCTTCCCACATACCTGATCAACTAATCTGATTTTTAACACCACCTTACTGAGTTAATACAGCAAATCACCTGCTTCCCACATACCTGATCAACTAATCTGATCATTAACACCAACTTACTGAGTTAATACAGCCCTTCACCTGCTTCCCACATACCTGATCAACTAATCTGATCATTAACACCAACTTACTGAGTTAATACAGCCCTTCACCTGCTTCTCACATACCTGATCAACTAATCTGATCATTAACACCAGCTTACTGACTTAATACAGCGTTTCACCTGCTTCTCACATACCTGATCAACTAATCTGATCATTAACACCACCTTACTGAGTTAATACAGCCCTTCACCTGCTTCCCACATACCTGATCCAACTAATCAGATCATTAACACCAGCTTACTGAGTTAATACAGCGTTTCACCTGCTTCTCACGTACCTGATCAACTAATCTGATCATTAACACCACTTTACTGAGTTAGTACAGTGTTCCACCTGCTTCCCACATACCTGATCCAACTAATCTGATCATTAACACCACCTTACTGAGTTAATACAGCGTTTCACCTGCTTCCCACATACCTGATCCAACTAATCTGATCATTAACACCAGCTTACTGAGTTAATACAGCGTTTCACCTGCTTCTCACATACCTGATCCAACTAATCTGATCATTAACACCAGCTTACTGAGTTAATACAGCGTTTCACCTGCTTCTCACATACCTGATCCAACTAATCTGATCATTAACACCAACTTACTGAGTTAATACAGCCCTTCACCTGCTTCTCACATACCTGATCAACTAATCTGATCATTAACACCAGCTTACTGACTTAATACAGCGTTTCACCTGCTTCCCACATACCTGATCCAACTAATCAGATCATTAACACCAGCTTACTGAGTTAATACAGCGTTTCACCTGCTTCTCACGTACCTGATCAACTAATCTGATCATTAACACCACTTTACTGAGTTAGTACAGTGTTCCACCTGCTTCCCACATACCTGATCCACTAATCTGATCATTAACACCACTTTACTGAGTTAGTACAGTGTTCCACCTGCTTCCCACATACCTGATCCAACTAATCTGATCATTAACACCACCTTACTGAGTTAATACAGCGCTTTACCTGCTTCCCACATACCTGATCAACTAATCTGATCTTTAACACCACCTTACTGAGTTAATACAGCAAATCACCTGCTTCCCACATACCTGATCAACTAATCTGATCATTAACACCAACTTACTGAGTTAATACAGCCCTTCACCTGCTTCCCACATACCTGATCAACTAATCTGATCATTAACACCAACTTACTGAGTTAATACAGCCCTTCACCTGCTTCTCAAATACCTGATCCAACTCATCTGATCATTAACACCACCTTACTGAGTTAATAAAGGGCTTTACCTGCTTCCCACATACCTGATCAACTAATCTGATCATTAACACCAATTTATTGAGTTAATACAGCCCTTCACCTGCTTCTCACATACCTGATCAACTAATCTGATCATTAACACCAGCTTATTGACTTAATACAGCGTTTCACCTGCTTCTCACGTACCTGATCAACTAATCTGATCATTAACACCACTTTACTGAGTTAGTACAGTGTTCCACCTGCTTCCCACATACCTGATCCACTAATCTGATCATTAACACCACTTTACTGAGTTAGTACAGTGTTCCACCTGCTTCCCACATACCTGATCCAACTAATCTGATCATTAACACCACCTTACTGAGTTAATACAGGGCTTTACCTGCTTCCCACATACCTGATCAACTAATCTGATCTTTAACACCACCTTACTGAGTTAATACAGCAAATCAACTGCTTCCCACATACCTGATCAACTAATCTGATCATTAACACCAACTTACTGAGTTAATACAGCCCTTCACCTGCTTCCCACATACCTGATCAACTAATCTGATCATTAACACCAACTTACTGAGTTAATACAGCCCTTCACCTGCTTCTCAAATACCTGATCCAACTCATCTGATCATTAACACCACCTTACTGAGTTAATAAAGGGCTTTACCTGCTTCCCACATACCTGATCAACTAATCTGATCATTAACACCAATTTATTGAGTTAATACAGCCCTTCACCTGCTTCTCACATACCTGATCAACTAATCTGATCATTAACACCAGCTTATTGACTTAATACAGCGTTTCACCTGCTTCTCACGTACCTGATCAACTAATCTGATCATTAACACCAGCTTACTGATTTAGTACAGCGTTTCACCTGCTTCCCACAAACCTGATTCAACTAATCTGATCATTGACACCAGCTTACTGACTTAATACAGCGTTTCACCTGCTTCCCACATACCTGATCAACTAATCTGATCATTAACACCAGTTTACTGACTTAATACAGCGTTTCACCTGCTTCCCACGTACCTGATTCAACTAATCTGATCATTGACACCAGCTTAGTGAGTTAATACAGCGTTTCACCTCCTTCCCACAGCGTTTCACCTGCTTCTCACATACCTGATCAACTAATCTTATCATTAACACCACCTTACTGACTTAATACAGCCCTTCACCTGCTTCTCACATAGCTGATCCAACTAATCTGATCATTAACACCACCTTACTGAGTTAATACAGGGCTTTACCTGCTTCCCACATACCTGATCAACTATTCTGATCATTAACACCAACTTACTGAGTTAATACAGCCCTTCACCTGCTTCTCACATACCTGATCCAACTCATCTGATCATTAACACCACCTTACTGAGTTAATAAAGGGCTTTACCTGCTTCCCACATACCTGATCAACTAATCTGATCATTATCACCAACTTACTGAGTTAATACAGCCCTTCACCTGCTTCTCACATACCTGATCAACAAATCTGATCATTAAAACCAGCGTACTGACTTACTACAGCGTTTCACCTACTTCTCACATACCTGATCAACTAATCTGATCATTAACACCACCTTACTGAGTTAATACAGCCCTTCACCTGCTTCCCACATACCTGATCCAACTAATCAGATCATTAACACCAGCTTACTGAGTTAATACAGCGCTTTACCTGCTTCCCACATACCTGATCAACTAATCTGATTTTTAACACCACCTTACTGAGTTAATACAGCAAATCACCTGCTTCCCACATGCCTGATCAACTAATCTGATCATTAACACCACCTTACTGATTTAATACAGCCCTTCACCTGCTTCCCACATACCTGATCAACTAATCTGATCATTAACACCACCTTACTGAGTTAATACAGCCCTTCACCTGCTTCTCACATACCTGATCAACTAATCTGATCATTAACACCACCTTACTGAGTTAATACAGCGTTTCACCTGCTTCCCACATACCTGATCAACTAATCTGATCATTAACACCACCTTACTGAGTTAATACAGCGCTTCACCTGCTTCTCACATACCTGATCAACTAATCTGATCATTAACACCACCTTACTGAGTTATTACAGCGTTCCACCTGCTTCCCACATACCTGATCCAACTAATCTGATCATTAACACCACCTTACTGAGTTAATACAGCGCTTCACCTCCTTCCCACATACCTGATCAACTAATCTGATCATTAACACCACCTTACTGAGTTAATACAGCGTTTCACCTGCTTCCCACATACCTGATCCAACTAATCTGATCATTAACACCACCTTACTGAGTTATTACAGCGTTCCACCTGCTTCCCACATACCTGATCCAACTAATCTGATCATTAACACCACCTTACTGAGTTATTACAGCGTTCCACCTGCTTCCCACATACCTGATCCAACTAATCTGATCATTAACACCACCTTACTGAGTTATTACAGCGTTCCACCTGCTTCCCACATACCTGATCCAACTAATCTGATCATTAACACCACCTTACTGAGTTAATACAGTGTTTCACCTGATTCTCACATACCTGATCAACTAATCTGATCATTAACACCACCTTACTGATTTAGTACAGCGTTCCACCTGCTTCCCACGTGCCTGATCAACTAATCTGATCATTAACACCACCTTACTGATTTAATACAGCCCTTCACCTGCTTCCCACATACCTGATCAACTAATCTGATCATTAACACCACCTTACTGAGTTAATACAGCCCTTCACCTGCTTCTCACATACCTGATCAACTAATCTGATCATTAACACCACCTTACTGAGTTAATACAGCGTTTCACCTGCTTCCCACATACCTGATCAACTAATCTGATCATTAACACCACCTTACTGAGTTAATACAGCGCTTCACCTGCTTCTCACATACCTGATCAACTAATCTGATCATTAACACCACCTTACTGAGTTATTACAGCGTTCCACCTGCTTCCCACATACCTGATCCAACTAATCTGATCATTAACACCACCTTACTGAGTTAATACAGCGCTTCACCTCCTTCCCACATACCTGATCAACTAATCTGATCATTAACACCACCTTACTGAGTTAATACAGCGTTTCACCTGATTCTCACATACCTGATCAACTAATCTGATCATTAACACCACCTTACTGATTTAGTACAGCGTTCCACCTGCTTCCCACATGCCTAATCAACTAATCTGATCATTAACACCACCTTACTGAGTTAATACAGCCCTTCACCTGCTTCCCACATACCTGATCCAACTAATCTGATCATTAACACCACCTTACTGACACAATACAGCCCTTCACCTGCTTCCCACATGCCTGATCAACTAATCTGATCATTAACACCACCTTACTGAGTTAATACAGCCCTTCACCTGCTTCCCACATACCTGATCAACTAATCTGATCATTAACACCACCTTACTGAGTTAATACAGCCCTTCACCTGCTTCTTACATACCTGATCAAACTAATCTGATCATTAACACCACCTTACTGACACAATACAGCCCTTCACCTGCTTTTTACATACCTGATCAACTAATCTGATCATTAACACCACCTTACTGAGTTAATACAGCGCTTCACCTGCTTCTCACATACCTGATCAACTAATCTGATCATTAACACCACCTTACTGATTTAGTACAGCGTTTCACCTGCTTCTCACATTCCTGATCAACTAATCTGATCATTAACACCACCTTACTGAGTTATTACAGCTTTTCACCTGCTTCTCACATACCTGATCAACTAATCTGATCATTAACACCACCTTACTGAGTTGATACAGCGCTTCACCTGCTTCTCACATACCTGATCAACTAATCTGATCATTAACACCACCTTACTGAGTTAATACAGCATTTCACCTGCTTCCCACATACCTGATCAACTAATCTGATCATTAACACCACCTTACTGAGTTATTACAGCGTTCCACCTGCTTCCCACATACCTGATCCAACTAATCTGATCATTAACACCACCTTACTGAGTTAATACAGCGCTTCACCTGCTTCCCACATACCTGATCAACTAATCTGATCATTAACACCACCTTACTGAGTTAATACAGCGTTTCACCTGATTCTCACATACCTGATCAACTAATCTGATCATTAACACCACCTTACTGATTTAGTACAGCGTTCCACCTGCTTCCCATATGCCTGATCAACTAATCTGATCATTAACACCACCTTACTGAGTTAATACAGCCCTTCACCTGCTTCCCACATACCTGATCAACTAATCTTATCATTAACACCACCTTACTGAGTTAATACAGCCCTTCACCTGCTTCTCACATACCTGATCCAACTAATCTGATCATTAACACCACCTTACTGAGTTAATACAGCGTTTCACCTGCTTCCCACATACCTGATCAACTAATCTGATCATTAACACCACCTTACTGAGTTAATACAGCCTTTCACCTGCTTCCCACATACCTGATCAACTAATCTGATCATTAACACCACCTTACTGAGTTAATACAGCCCTTCACCTGCTTCTCACATACCTGATCAAACTAATCTGATCATTAACACCACCTTACTGAGTTAATACAGCGCCTCACCTGCTTCTCACATACCTGATCAACTAATCTGATCATTAACACCACCTTACTGAGTTAATACAGCCCTTCACCTGCTTCCCACATACCTGATCAACTAATCTGATCATTAACACCACCTGAGTTAATACAGCGTTTCACCTGATTCTCACATACCTGATCAACTAATCTGATCATTAACACCACCTTACTGATTTAGTACAGCGTTCACCTGCTTCCCACATGCCTGATCAACTAATCTGATCATTAACACCACCTTACTGAGTTAATACAGCATTTCACCTGCTTCCCACATACCTGATCAACTAATCTGATCATTAACACCACCTTACTGTGTTAATACAGCCCTTCAACTACTTCATACATACCTGATCCAACTAATCTGATCATTAACACCACCTTACTGAGTTAATACAGCGTTTCACCTGCTTCCCACATACCTGATCAACTAATCTGATCATTAACACCACCTTACTGAGTTATTACAGCGTTTCACCTGCTTCTCACATACCTGATCCAACTAATCTGATCAATACCACCACCTTACTGAGTTAATACAGCGTTTCACCTGCTTCCCACATACCTGATCAACTAATCTGATCATTAACACCACCTTACTGAGTTATTACAGCGTTTCACCTGCTTCTCACATACCTGATCCAACAAATCTGATCAATACCACCACCTTACTGACTTAATACAGCGCTTCACCTGCTTCTCACATACCTGATCAACTAATCTGATCATTAACACCACCTTACTGAGTTAATACAGCCCTTCACCTGCTTCCCACATACCTGATCAACTAATCTGATCATTAACACCACCTTACTGAGTTAATACAGCATTTCACCTGCTTCCCACATACCTGATCCAACTAATCTGATCATTGACACCACCTTACTGAGTTATTACAGCGTTCCACCTGCTTCCCACATACCTGATCCAACTAATCTGATCATTAACACCACCTTACTGAGTTAATACAGCGCTTCACCTGCTTCCCACATACCTGATCAACTAATCTGATCATTAACACCACCTTACTGAGTTAATACAGTGTTTCACCTGATTCTCACATACCTGATCAACTAATCTGATCATTAACACCACCTTACTGATTTAGTACAGCGTTCCACCTGCTTCCCACATGCCTGATCAACTAATCTGATCATTAACACCACCTTACTGATTTAATACAGCCCTTCACCTGCTTCCCACATACCTGATCAACTAATCTGATCATTAACACCACCTTACTGAGTTAATACAGCCCTTCACCTGCTTCTCACATACCTGATCAAACTAATCTGATCATTAACACCACCTTACTGAGTTAATACAGCCCTTCACCTGCTTCTCACATACCTGATCAAACTAATCTGATCATTAACACCACCTTACTGAGTTAATACAGTGCTTCACCTGCTTCTCAAATACCTGATCAACTAATCTGATCATTAACACCACCTTACTGAGTTAATACAGCCCTTCACCTGCTTCCCACATACCTGATCAACTAATCTGATCATTAACACCACCTTACTGAGTTAATACAGCCCTTCACCTGCTTCTCACATACCTGATCCAACTAATCTGATCATTAACACCACCTTACTGAGTTAATACAGCGTTTCACCTGCTTCCCACATACCTGATCAACTAATCTGATCATTAACACCACCTTACTGAGTTAATACAGCCTTTCACCTGCTTCCCACATACCTGATCAACTAATCTGATCATTAACACCACCTTACTGAGTTAATACAGCCCTTCACCTGCTTCTCACATACCTGATCAAACTAATCTGATCATTAACACCACCTTACTGAGTTAATACAGCGCTTCACCTGCTTCTCACATACCTGATCAACTAATCTGATCATTAACACCACCTTACTGAGTTAATACAGCCCTTCACCTGCTTCCCACATACCTGATCAACTAATCTGATCATTAACACCACCTGAGTTAATACAGCGTTTCACCTGATTCTCACATACCTGATCAACTAATCTGATCATTAACACCACCTTACTGATTTAGTACAGCGTTCCACCTGCTTCCCACATGCCTGATCAACTAATCTGATCATTAACACCACCTTACTGAGTTAATACAGCATTTCACCTGCTTCCCACATACCTGATCAACTAATCTGATCATTAACACCACCTTACTGTGTTAATACAGCCCTTCAACTACTTCATACATACCTGATCCAACTAATCTGATCATTAACACCACCTTACTGAGTTAATACAGCGTTTCACCTGCTTCCCACATACCTGATCAACTAATCTGATCATTAACACCACCTTACTGAGTTATTACAGCGTTTCACCTGCTTCTCACATACCTGATCCAACTAATCTGATCAATACCACCACCTTACTGAGTTAATACAGCGTTTCACCTGCTTCCCACATACCTGATCAACTAATCTGATCATTAACACCACCTTACTGAGTTATTACAGCGTTTCACCTGCTTCTCACATACCTGATCCAACAAATCTGATCAATACCACCACCTTACTGAGTTAATACAGCGCTTCACCTGCTTCTCACATACCTGATCAACTAATCTGA
Source organism: Megaleporinus macrocephalus (assembly GCA_021613375.1). NCBI lineage: Eukaryota > Metazoa > Chordata > Actinopteri > Characiformes > Anostomidae > Megaleporinus > Megaleporinus macrocephalus. The sequence goes on along the minus strand of CM038714.1, from coordinate 6,547,933 downwards.
TCATTAACACCACCTTACTGAGTTAATACAGCCCTTCACCTGCTTCCCACATACCTGATCAACTAATCTGATCATTAACACCACCTTACTGAGTTAATACAGCATTTCACCTGCTTCCCACATACCTGATCCAACTAATCTGATCATTAACACCACCTTACTGAGTTATTACAGCGTTCCACCTGCTTCCCACATACCTGATCCAACTAATCTGATCATTAACACCACCTTACTGAGTTAATACAGCGCTTCACCTGCTTCCCACATACCTGATCAACTAATCTGATCATTAACACCACCTTACTGAGTTAATACAGTGTTTCACCTGATTCTCACATACCTGATCAACTAATCTGATCATTAACACCACCTTACTGATTTAGTACAGCGTTCCACCTGCTTCCCACATGCCTGATCAACTAATCTGATCATTAACACCACCTTACTGATTTAATACAGCCCTTCACCTGCTTCCCACATACCTGATCAACTAATCTGATCATTAACACCACCTTACTGAGTTAATACAGCCCTTCACCTGCTTCTCACATACCTGATCAAACTAATCTGATCATTAACACCACCTTACTGAGTTAATATAGCGTTTCACCTGCTTCTCACATACCTGATCAACTAATCTGATCATTAACACCACCTTACTGAGTTGATACAGCGCTTCACCTGCTTCTCACATACCTGATCAACTAATCTGATCATTAACACCACCTTACTGAGTTAATACAGCATTTCACCTGCTTCCCACATACCTGATCAACTAATCTGATCATTAACACCACCTTACTGAGTTATTACAGCGTTCCACCTGCTTCCCACATACCTGATCCAACTAATCTGATCATTAACACCACCTTACTGAGTTCATACAGCGCTTCACCTGCTTCCCACATACCTGATCAACTAATCTGATCATTAACACCACCTTACTGAGTTAATACAGCGTTTCACCTGATTCTCACATACCTGATCAACTAATCTGATCATTAACACCACCTTACTGATTTAGTACAGCGTTCCACCTGCTTCCCACATGCCTGATCAACTAATCTGATCATTAACACCACCTTACTGAGTTAATACAGCCCTTCACCTGCTTCCCACATACCTGATCAACTAATCGTATCATTAACACCACCTTACTGAGTTAATACAGCCCTTCACCTGCTTCTCACATACCTGATCCAACTAATCTGATCATTAACACCACCTTACTGAGTTAATACAGCGTTTCACCTGCTTCCCACATACCTGATCAACTAATCTGATCATTAACACCACCTTACTGAGTTAATACAGCCTTTCACCTGCTTCCCACATACCTGATCAACTAATCTGATCATTAACACCACCTTACTGAGTTAATACAGCCCTTCACCTGCTTCTCACATACCTGATCAAACTAATCTGATCATTAACACCACCTTACTGAGTTAATACAGTGCTTCACCTGCTTCTCAAATACCTGATCAACTAATCTGATCATTAACACCACCTTACTGAGTTAATACAGCCCTTCACCTGCTTCCCACATACCTGATCAACTAATCTGATCATTAACACCACCTTACTGAGTTAATACAGCGTTTCACCTGATTCTCACATACCTGATCAACTAATCTGATCATTAACACCACCTTACTGATTTAGTACAGCGTTCCACCTGCTTCCCACATGCCTGATCAACTAATCTGATCATTAACACCACCTTACTGAGTTAATACAGCATTTCACCTGCTTCCCACATACCTGATCAACTAATCTGATCATTAACACCACCTTACTGTGTTAATACAGCCCTTCAACTACTTCATACATACCTGATCCAACTAATCTGATCATTAACACCACCTTACTGAGTTAATACAGCGTTTCACCTGCTTCCCACATACCTGATCAACTAATCTGATCATTAACACCACCTTACTGAGTTATTACAGCGTTTCACCTGCTTCTCACATACCTGATCCAACTAATCTGATCAATAACACCACCTTACTGAGTTAATACAGCGCTTCACCTGCTTCTCACATACCTGATCAACTAATCTGATCATTAACACCACCTTACTGAGTTATTACAGCGTTTCACCTGCTTCTCACATACCTGATCCAACTAATCTGATCAATACCACCACCTTACTGAGTTAATACAGCGCTTCACCTGCTTCTCACATACCTGATCAACTAATCTGATCATTAACACCACCTTACTGAGTTATTACAGCGTTTCACCTGCTTCTCACATACCTGATCCAACTAATCTGATCAATAACACCACCTTACTGAGTTAATACAGCGGTTCACCTGCTTCTCACATACCTGATCAACTAATCTGATCATTAACACCACCTTACTGAGTTATTACAGCGTTTCACCTGCTTCTCACATACCTGATCCAACTAATCTGATCAATAACACCACCTTACTGAGTTAATACAGCGCTTCACCTGCTTCTCACATACCTGATCAACTAATCTGATCATTAACACCACCTTACTGAGTTAATACAGCCCTTCACCTGCTTCCCACATACCTGATCAACTACTCTGATCATTAACACCACCTTACTGAGTTAATACAGCATTTCACCTGCTTCCCACATACCTGATCCAACTAATCTGATCATTAACACCACCTTACTGAGTTATTACAGCGTTCCACCTGCTTCTCACATACCTGATCAACTAATCTGATCATTAACACCACCTTACTGAGTTGATACAGCGCTTCACCTGCTTCTCACATACCTGATCAACTAATCTGATCATTAACACCACCTTACTGAGTTAATACAGCATTTCACCTGCTTCCCACATACCTGATCAACTAATCTGATCATTAACACCACCTTACTGAGTTATTACAGCGTTCCACCTGCTTCCCACATACCTGATCCAACTAATCTGATCATTAACACCACCTTACTGAGTTCATACAGCGCTTCACCTGCTTCCCACATACCTGATCAACTAATCTGATCATTAACACCACCTTACTGAGTTAATACAGCGTTTCACCTGATTCTCACATACCTGATCAACTAATCTGATCATTAACACCACCTTACTGATTTAGTACAGCGTTCCACCTGCTTCCCACATGCCTGATCAACTAATCTGATCATTAACACCACCTTACTGAGTTAATACAGCCCTTCACCTGCTTCCCACATACCTGATCAACTAATCGTATCATTAACACCACCTTACTGAGTTAATACAGCCCTTCACCTGCTTCTCACATACCTGATCCAACTAATCTGATCATTAACACCACCTTACTGAGTTAATACAGCGTTTCACCTGCTTCCCACATACCTGATCAACTAATCTGATCATTAACACCACCTTACTGAGTTAATACAGCCTTTCACCTGCTTCCCACATACCTGATCAACTAATCTGATCATTAACACCACCTTACTGAGTTAATACAGCCCTTCACCTGCTTCTCACATACCTGATCAAACTAATCTGATCATTAACACCACCTTACTGAGTTAATACAGTGCTTCACCTGCTTCTCAAATACCTGATCAACTAATCTGATCATTAACACCACCTTACTGAGTTAATACAGCCCTTCACCTGCTTCCCACATACCTGATCAACTAATCTGATCATTAACACCACCTTACTGAGTTAATACAGCGCTTCACCTGCTTCCCACATACCTGATCAACTAATCTGATCATTAACACCACCTTACTGAGTTAATACAGTGTTTCACCTGATTCTCACATACCTGATCAACTAATCTGATCATTAACACCACCTTACTGAGTTAATACAGCGCTTCACCTGCTTCTCACATACCTGATCAACTAATCTGATCATTAACACCACCTTACTGAGTTATTACAGCGTTCCACCTGCTTCCCACATACCTGATCCAACTAATCTGATCATTAACACCACCTTACTGAGTTAATACAGCGCTTCACCTCCTTCCCACATACCTGATCAACTAATCTGATCATTAACACCACCTTACTGAGTTAATACAGCGTTTCACCTGCTTCTCACATACCTGATCAACTAATCTGATCATTAACACCACCTTACTGATTTAGTACAGCGTTCCACCTGCTTCCCACATGCCTGATCAACTAATCTGATCATTAACACCACCTTACTGAGTTAATACAGCCCTTCACCTGCTTCCCACATACCTGATCCAACTAATCTGATCATTAACACCACCTTACTGACACAATACAGCCCTTCACCTGCTTCCCACATACCTGATCAACTAATCTGATCATTAACACCACCTTACTGAGTTAATACAGTGTTTCACCTGATTCTCACATACCTGATCAACTAATCTGATCATTAACACCACCTTACTGAGTTAATACAGTGTTTCACCTGCTTCCCACATACCTGATCAACTAATCTGATCATTAACACCACCTTACTGAGTTAATACAGCGCTTCACCTGCTTCTCACATACCTGATCAACTAATCTGATCATTAACACCACCTTACTGAGTTATTACAGCGTTCCACCTGCTTCCCACATACCTGATCCAACTAATCTGATCATTAACACCACCTTACTGAGTTAATACAGCGCTTCACCTCCTTCCCACATACCTGATCAACTAATCTGATCATTAACACCACCTTACTGAGTTAATACAGCGTTTCACCTGATTCTCACATACCTGATCAACTAATCTGATCATTAACACCACCTTACTGATTTAGTACAGCGTTCCACCTGCTTCCCACATGCCTGATCAACTAATCTGATCATTAACACCACCTTACTGAGTTAATACAGCCCTTCACCTGCTTCCCACATACCTGATCCAACTAATCTGATCATTAACACCACCTTACTGACACAATACAGCCCTTCACCTGCTTCCCACATGCCTGATCAACTAATCTGATCATTAACACCACCTTACTGAGTTAATACAGCCCTTCACCTGCTTCCCACATACCTGATCAACTAATCTGATCATTAACACCACCTTACTGAGTTAATACAGCCCTTCACCTGCTTCTTACATACCTGATCAAACTAATCTGATCATTAACACCACCTTACTGACACAATACAGCCCTTCACCTGCTTTTTACATACCTGATCAACTAATCTGATCATTAACACCACCTTACTGAGTTAATACAGCGCTTCACCTGCTTCTCACATACCTGATCAACTAATCTGATCATTAACACCACCTTACTGATTTAGTACAGCGTTTCACCTGCTTCTCACATTCCTGATCAACTAATCTGATCATTAACACCACCTTACTGAGTTATTACAGCTTTTCACCTGCTTCTCACATACCTGATCAACTAATCTGATCATTAACACCACCTTACTGAGTTGATACAGCGCTTCACCTGCTTCTCACATACCTGATCAACTAATCTGATCATTAACACCACCTTACTGAGTTAATACAGCATTTCACCTGCTTCCCACATACCTGATCAACTAATCTGATCATTAACACCACCTTAATGAGTTATTAGAGCGTTCCACCTGCTTCCCACATACCTGATCCAACTAATCTGAT
>CM038714.1:6521392-6541373 GCA_021613375.1 Megaleporinus macrocephalus | reverse complement strand
ATAGACCTAAGTTGGATCGACGTTTGTACTTGTGGCTAAATGCTTTCAAATCCTCACAGCAATGTACAGCCTTCCAAGATCAGTATCTCCTGATCCTACAGGCAAGGGGTCTCTATTCTGGATGTACAGACTATCTCTAAGGGTTAAAAGCAGCCAAGATGTAAAGGTGCCCTCAAATCATGGCGCTTGGATGCCTGTTATCCATAACAATCGCACGATCAGTGGCCCAGTGGACGCGTAGAGAGCCTGTTCAGGAGTAAATGAGCTGAGGACATCGGGGAGACGGACCACACCTGAAACGCTGGACACACGGGCCAGTGGGCAGGATGTTAGAGGACGTCCGGCTGACGCTGATTCAAACAGACACAGCCCTACACAAACTGATAGAGGCAAGTCAGACCAGAGGGAATGGATGTTCATGTGTGTGTCTGTGTGCATACGTGCCGGTCACGTCTGCGTCTGAGTGAAGACATGCTCTCCGTGGATGTTAATGGCAGCCCATCAGCAGAACCAGGCAGAGGGCCAAAGACATTAAGCTCAATCGAATTCCTCCAAACCCGCTTCAATCAGCAGCTTTTATCAGCTTACTTTCTCTCTCTCCCTCTCTCTTCCTCTGTTTTCCTCTTTCTTTCTCTCTCTCTTCCTCTGTTTTCCTCTTTCTTTCTCTCTCTCTCTCTCTTCCTCTGTTTTCCTCTTTCTTTCTCTCTCTCCCTTTCTCTCTTCCTCTGTTTTCCTCTTTCTCTCTCTCTCTCTCTCTTCCTCTGTTTTCCTCTTTCTTTCTCTTTCTCCCTCTCTCTCTTCCTCTGTTTTCCTCTTTCTTTCTCTCTCTCCCTTTCTCTCTTCCTCTGTTTTCCTCTTTCTTTCTCTCTCTCCCTTTCTCTCTTCCTCTGTTTTCCTCTTTCTCTCTCTCTCTCTCTCTCTTCCTCTGTTTTCCTCTTTCTTTCTCTCTCTCCCTTTCTCTCTTCCTCTGTTTTCCTTTCTTTCTCTCTCTCCCTCTCTCTCTTCCTCTGTTTTCCTCTTTCTCTCTCTCCCTCTCTCTCTTCCTCTGTTTTCCTCTTTCTCTCTCTCTCTCTCTTCCTCTTTCTTTCTCTCTCTCCCTTTCTCTCTTCCTCTGTTTTCCTTTCTTTCTCTCTCTCTCTCTCTCTCTTCCTCTGTTTTCCTCTTTCTCTCTCTCCCTCTGTCTCTTCCTCTGTTTTCCTCTTTCTCTCTCTCCCTCTCTCTCTTCCTCTGTTTTCCTCTTTCTTTCTCTCTCTCCCTCTCTCTCTTCCTCTGTTTTCCTCTTTCTCTCTCTCCCTCTCTCTCTTCCTGTTTTCCTCTTTCTCTCTCTCCCTCTCTCTTCCTCTGTTTTCCTCTTTCTTTCTCTCTCTCCCTCTCTCTTCCTCTTTCTTTCTCTCCTCCTCTGTTTTCCTCTTTCTCTCTCTCCCTCTCTTCCTCTGTTTTCCTCTTTCTTTCTCTCTCTCCCTCTCTCTCTTCCTCTGTTTTCCTCTTTCTCTCTCTCCCTCTCTCTCTTCCTGTTTTCCTCTTTCTCTCTCTCCCTCTCTCTTCCTCTGTTTTCCTCTTTCTTTCTCTCTCTCCCTTTCTCTCTTCCTCTGTTTTCCGCTTTCTCTCTCTCCCTCTCTCTTCCTCTGTTTTCCTCTTTCTCTCTCTCTCTCTCTTCCTCTGTTTTCCCCTCTCTCTCTCTCTCTTCCTCTGTTTTCTTCTTTCTCTCTCTCCCTCTCTCTTCCTTTGTTTTCCTCTTTCTTTCTCTCACTCCTTCTCTCTTTCTGTTTTCCTCTTTCTTTCTTTCTCTCTCTCTCTCTTCCTCTGTTTTCCTCTTTCTCTCTCTCCCTCTCTCTTCCTCTGTTTTTCTTTCTTTCTCTCACACCTTCTCTCTTTCTCTGTTTTCCTCTTTCTTTCTTTCTCTCCCTCTCTCTCTTCCTGTTTTCCTCTTTCTTTCTCTCACTCCTTCTCTCTTTCTCTGTTTTCCTCTTTCTTTCTTTCTCTCCCTCTCTCTCTTCCTGTTTTCCTTTCTTTCTCTCTCTCTCTCTCTCTCTCTCTCTCTCTCTCTCTCTCCCTCTCTCCCTCTCTCCCTCTCTCTCTCTCTCTCTCTGCGCATGCGCGGGCGTTCGTGGTGCGTGCGAGCGAGCGCGTGCGTGTGTGTGAGAGCGATTGTTCCTCTTTCTATTTATTTAATTTTGTTTTGTTGTGTTTTTGTGGCGTTGTTTTCTGTAGTTAAGTGCTTGTTGAGCACAGGGTAGGGGTGGTGGGGGCTGTAGGGTAGTTGGTTGGGGGTGAGGGGTATACGCCGGCGTTTTGTTCGGCGGTGGTGGAGGGGGGAGGTATGGGTTTAGAGGGGCTCTCTCGCCGGCATGGCATTAAGGTGCCGGTCCGGGTCGAGTTCTCCGCTAAGGAGTGTAGCCTGGCGGTGGGGCGGTGGTGGGTTACGACTCAGTAAAGTCAGCGTCTAGAATGAACAGCGCTGTGGTTTTGTTCTTGAGTGACGTTGAAAAAGTGAACACGCTAGTAGAGAATGGCATTGTGTTGAAAGACGCACACATCACTGTGTTTTCCCTGGTTAGTCCGACCAGAAAGGTAGTCCTGAGCAATGTCCCCCCGTTCATCAGTGACGATGTTCTGATCCGAGAGCTCTCTCGGCATGGCCAAGTCGTTTCTGCCATTCAAAAAATAACTCTGGGCTGCAAGTCTCCTGTCCTGCAGCATGTTGTCTCCTTCAGGAGACGAGTCTTTATGATCTTGAATAACAACAATGAGGAGCTGAAAATAGCGTTTAAATTCAGGATTGATGGGTTCGAATACGTTATGTTTGTGTCTACTGAGACAATGAAGTGTTTCGGCTGTGGGGCTGAGGGGCACCTAGTGCGAAGCTGCCCAGAGCGGGCGGCGGGGGCGCAGGCTGGGTCTGCCCGGGCCGGGGCTGCTCAGGCTGGAGCTGCGGGTGCTGCGGGTGCTGAGGCTCCTCTGGCTGAGGCTGCCGGTGCTAGGGCTGCTCCGTCCGCGGCACGGAAGGGTGAGGTTGTGGGGGGCTCAAAGCAGAGGGCGTGGCAGGGGGACCCAGACAGTGTCACAGTGTGTAATATAGAAATTAAGAGTAAACCTGGGGCTCATGGAGAAGAAATGGAATTTGGTCAGGATGGGGCTGTTATAGACAAGGAGCCGGTGTTTAAAAGGCCGGCTCAGTGTGGGGAACCGAAACAAAAATAGAAAAGAAAGAAGGTAGCTAAGCCTAGCATGTCCCCTCAGTCCCAGGCTGAAAGCGGCGCAGCGAGTGACTCGGAGGACTCGGGTGCCGAATCTGGATGTGAGTCCTCCGACTCCTCTCTGGCTGAACAGCGTGACACCAGGAAAAGTGTGTACAGTCCGGAGTAGCTGCGCCGCTTTCTCAAAGAAACCAAAGGCAAAAGGAATGTTAAAGTTGAAGAGTATTTTCCGAACCTGGAACTGTTCATTCAGTCTGCCAAAGGCTTAATGAGGAGTGAGGAGGACGGGGGCATAGGAGAACCTGAAGTACACAGACTGCGCAAATTGGTCTCCAAGGTGAAGACGCAGCTTGACCATGCTGATGAGGGCTCGAAGGTATGAACTGCTCTTTTTCTCCGTGTCCGTTCTGTTTTTTAGCGTTGTGTTGTTTTTAATAATGAGTGATTTTAAAGTAGCTTCTCTTAATGTTAACGGAGCGAGAGACGTGAGGAAAAGAGCAGTTCTGTTTGAATTGTTAAGAACCAAGCGGGTGGACGTTGCTCTGGTCCAGGAGACTCACAGTGATGGGGTGAATGCTGTAGACTGGCAGAGGGAGTGGGAGGGCAAGGTGTGTCTTTCACATGGGACCTCAAAAAGTTGTGGAGTGGCGGTGCTTTTCGCCAGGCACTTTATTCCCCAGTCCTGTGAGTGTGAGGAGGTGGTGGGGGGGCGTCTTTTTAAAGTCACTGCACAATTTGAGTGTATTTATTTGTTTTTTATTTGTGTGTATGCACCAGTTATCCCAAAAGATAGGTGTGTGTTTTTAGAAAAGCTCTCTGAGACCATAGCACAATGTGATTCAGACCATTTTTTAATAATGGGGGTGATTTTAACTGCACTGGAAGTGTTTTAGATCGGAACCACGTTGAACCTGATCAAGCCTCCAGGAGACTCTTGATTAAGATGCTTGAGACTAATAGCTTGGCTGATGTGTGGCGGTCCAAGCATGATAATATTCGGCAGTATACTTGGGCACACACACAGGATGTTTTTATTTCCATGGCTAGATTAGACAGGTTTTATTGTTTTAAGCATCACCTGCAGATTTTTAGGGATTGTTTTATCACGCCAATTGGTTTTACAGACCACAGTATGGTGTCAGGGAGATCTTTATTAATAATGTGAAACCTAAGAGTGCTTACTGGCATTTTAACACCAGCCTTTTAAATGATTCTAATTTTAGACACTGTTTTAGTTTTATTGGGGGCACCTTGAGGTCAAGAAAAGCCAGTTTTAGTTCTTTGCAACAGTGGCGGGACATTGCAAAATTGCAAATCCAACAATTTTGTAAACAGTACACTCTCAATGTCACAAACAGCATTGTTGATATTACTAATGCTCTGGAGGCAGAGATTTTATTTCTCCAGAACTTGGCGGATTCCAGTGGAGATCATAGTCACATCCAGACACTTCAAGGTAAGAAAGCTGCCTTAACAGATCTGCTTGGAATACGGACACAAGGGGCATTGATCAGATCCTGTTTTCAGAATATTTCTGAAATGGATGCCCCGTCAAAGTTTTTTTGGACTGGAAAAGAAGAATGGCCAGAGTAAGGTCAGATTGCCTCCGTTCGTCTGATGGTCAAGAGCTGACAGACCCAGCCGAGGTTCGCAAAAGAGCTGTGGATTTTTACTCTCAGCTCTATACCAGTAAGAACATGGAGGGCCAGTTGTCAGGTCAGCGTTTTTATGAGGGTTTACCTCAAGTGTCGTTTGAGGACAATGAGGCGTTGGAGCAGGCCATCTCTGTGCAGGAGTTATGGATGGCACTGCAAGGCATGGCTAGTGGCAAGGCCCCGGGAATTGATGGTCTCCCAGTTGATTTTTATAAGGCGTTCTGGGAGGTAGTGGGGGAGGATCTGCTCTCAGTGCTCAATGATAGTCTTGCTGGAGGGTTGCTACCGTTGAGCTGCAGGAGAGCGGTCCTTACCCTGCTGCCGAAAAAAGGGGACCTCAGTGAAATAAAAAACTGGAGGCCGGTGAGCCTGCTCTGTGCTGATTACAAGGCCCTCTCTAAGGTACTGGCGAACCGGCTTAAGGAGGTGATTGGGCAAGCCATACATACGGATCAGGCTTATTGTGTCCCGGGCAGATCCATCTTTGATAACATCTCCCTTGTTAGAGATATCCTGGAAGTGTCTGGGTGGGGCCTCAGCTTTGGGCTGGTCTCCCTAGATCAGGAGAAGGCTTTTGATAGGGTAGAGCATAATTGTCTGTGGGAAACGTTTAGTGCTTTTGGGTTTTCCCGATCTTTCATCTCCATGTTAAAGGTGCTCTATAGTGACACTGAGGGTGTACTGAAGGTCAGTGGTGGTTTGTGCGCTCCTTTTAAAGTTGGGAGGGGTATTAGACAGGGCTGTTCCCTATCAGGAATGCTGTACTCTATAGCTATTGAGCCCATGCTTCACCGCCTTAGGAAAGAGCTTTTAGGGGTTCTTTTAGACGGCAGCATTCCTCGTTTTTATTTATCAGCGTATGCTGATGATGATGTTATTGGAATTACTGGAAGCAGTGATATTGTCAAAAACAAAGAACTTGGCACGACGCACGCAGAGCTAAAAGTCAGATTAGATTTAATAACAAAATTAGCAATCAAATAAAACAGCAACAGGCGAACAAACAGAACACAGGGGCAATGCAAGATCGTAGTCCAGGATACAGGCAAAGGTTGAAACCGAAAGATCTGTAAGCCAGGCAAACTAAACATGAGGAATAGGCAAGAGAGGAGTCAAGAGAACAGAAGAGTAGTCAGAGCCAGGAAGGTCAAAAAACACAAGCAAACAGAACCAGTAGGGATAAACAAGAGAGAGAGTCAGAATCAAGGGAAGTCAGAACCAGAGATCGAAATAGAAAGACAAAGGAAGAACGCTCAGGATTGCAAACTGGGTTTGGCATTCTGTCACGGGGGTCTCAGCAGGATCGGACACAAACGCAGAGCTTTTTGAAAATAGAGTACTTTAATAAACACGAACGTAAACGGAGAGTAAACAAAACGAAAATACTAACAGACTGTCTTGGGATTTCCATGTCATTGTATCCAGTCTGTTAGTATTTTCTTTTGTGTTTTGTTTACTCTCCGTTTACGTTCGTGTTTATTAAAAGTACTCTATTTTCAAAAAGCTCTGCGTTTGTGTCCGATCCTGCTGAGACCCCCGTGACAGATACCCAGATTTTAACTGATATTATTAGGGATCTTAATACTGTTTCTTCTGCAAAGGTGAACTGGGCTAAGAGTACAGGACTCCTGGTAGGGGACTGGGGTGCAGAGGAACCAACGTTGCCAGAGGGTATGTAGTGGTCGAAGGGGGGTTTTAAGTATTTAGGTGTGTTTTTAGGAGATCAACAGTTTGTGAAGAAAAATTGTGATGGGGTTCTCCAAGCGGTACAAGATAGGTTGGAGAAATGGAAATGGCTTTTACCCAAAATGTCTTTTAGAGGTAGAACATTAATTGTGAACATTAATCTGTGTGTGGAGATCAGTGTTGTGTCTGTGTATGAAGATCAGTGTTGTGTCTGTGTGTGAAGATCAGTGTTGTGTGTGTGTGTGAAGCTGCTGCTCTGTATTTATTACTTACTGTTTTTAATGAACTGCTGACGATTTTAGCGTGTGGCTAATTTATATCCTACCAACTGAACTGTTTGTAATAAAGTGCTGTTAAAAGTCAAAAAAAGTCTCTCTCCCTGTTTTCCTCTTTCTTTCTCTCTCTCTCCCTCTCTCTCTTCCTCTGTTTTCCTCTTTTTTTCTCTCCCTCTCTCTCTCTTCCTCTGTTTTCCTCTTTCTTTCTCTCTCTCTCCCTCTCTCTCTTCCTCTGTTTTCCTCTTTCTTTCTCTCCCTCTGTTTTCCTCTTTCTTTCTCTCTCTCTCCCTCTCTCTTCCTCTTTGTCTCTCTCTCTCTCTCTTTCTGTTTTCCTCTTTCTTTCTCTCTCTCGCTCTCCCTCTGTTTTCCTCTTTCTTTCTCTCTCTCTCCTCCTCTGTTTTCCTCTTTCTTTCTCTCCCTCTGTTTTCCTCTTTCTTTCTCTCTCTCTCCCTCTCTCTTCCTCTTTGTCTCTCTCTCTCTCTCTCTCTCTCTCTCTCTCCCTGTTTTCCTCTTTCTCTCTCCCTCTGTTTTCCTCTTTCTCTCTCTCCCTCTGTTTTCCTCTTTCTCTCTCTCAAGTAACAAAAAACAAAAGAAAAACACATGACATATAAATAATAATGCTAATAATAACAAGTGAAAAAATAGTAAGATAATAAGTGTACTTGTATGGTGTAAATGGTCACTCACTGTCCCTCAGATTGTGGCAGGTGTGAACATACTGCGCTGCTAGTGTGCAGCACTCCTTATGTTCCCCTAGAACATACGGCAGCTTTTCTGTGTTGGGAAGATTGTTAAATCCAGGAATGATGTTGGTGAATTTATTAAAGAATTTTCTTCTAATCAGACTGAATTTAGTGCATTCAGTTAAAAAGTGCAGCTCTGTCTCGATCTCGCCCTCTCGGCAGTTCTGACACAGTCTCTGCTCTCTGGGGAGCCAAGACTTCCTGTGTCTGCCCGTCTCGATGGCCAGGCGGTGTTGACTGAGTCTGTACCTGGTCAAGGTGGATCTCAGTGTTGAGTCGGTCAGCGAGCTCAGGTAATCTGCTACGCTGTACTGACGGTTTAGGGCCAGATAACACTGCAGTTTACTCTGTGAGCCGCAGTCAGTTTCCTAGTAGCTGATGTAATTCTGCTGAAGCTGGTTTGTAATTTGGTTTATTCTAATTATGTTTAATGGTGTGTTCTGGTCCTGAGACTGGGGGGTGTTAGTGAGTGTTAGTGTTAGTGGGGTGTTTGTATGTGTAGAACTGTGTTTCAGGACCAGCTGAGTGAGGGGACTGGTGTCTTTGCTCAACTATTGGTACTGCAGGTCTTTATAATGGTACGAGTGCAGGTCGCTGTTTTTTAGATGTGTCCAGAATTTGATTGCCCTTTTTTGTATTTTTATAATTAATGGGTATCGGCCTAATTCTGCCCTGCATGCGTTGTTGGTGGTGTTCCTGTGTACTTTTAAGATGACCTTACACAGATCTGCATGCAGGGTCTCAATTGGGTGTTTGTCCCATTTTCTGAACTCCTGATTTGTAAGCGGACCCCACACTTCACTGCCATAAAGGGCAATAGGTTCAATTATTGAGTCGATTATTCTTAACCAAATTCTAATTGGAATTTCCACAGGAATGTGTTGTTTTATGGCGTAGAAAGCCTTGCGTGCCTTGCCTCTCAGTTCATTCACTGCCAGGTTAAAATTTCCAGAAGAACTGATTCTTAGACTGAGATAATTGTAACTGCTTGAATGCTCTATGTGATGTGTACCTAATTTAAATGTGTGCTTTGTTCCCTGAGGTCTAGATCTTTTTTGAAATATCACTATATTTGTTTTGTTTAGGTTTACTGCCAGGGCCCAGGTCTGACAGTACTGCTCCAGCAGGTCCAGGTTCTGTTGTAGACCCTGCTCTGTGGGGGACAGCAGAACCAGGTCATCTGCATAGAGCAGGAATTTGATCTCTGAGTCGTGCAGAGTGAGACCGGGAGCTGTAGACTGTTCTAGTATTTTGGCCAATTCATTAATATAAATGTTGAACAGTGTTGGGCTTAAACAGCAGCCCTGTCTCACTCCGCGCTCCTGTCTCACTCCGCGCTTCTGTCTCACTCCGCGCTCCTGAGAGATGGAGTTTGTTTGTTTAGAGCCAATTTTTATACTGCATTTATTTCCTGTATATATGGATTTTATTAGATCAAATGTTTTACCCCCTACACCGCTTTCTAGAAGTTAAAAAAATAATCCTTGGTGCCAAATAGAATCAAAAGCTTTTTTGAAATCAATAAAACATGCAAAAAATTTGGTTTTGTTTTGGACAATTTATTATCCAATAAGGGTGTGTAGGGTGTAAATATGATCAGTGGTGCGGTAATTTGGTAAGAATCCAATTTGACTTCTGCTCAAGACACTGTGCTTCATAAGGAAGTGCAAATATCTAGAATTCAAGATGCTGCAGAGTAACTTCCCCAGATTACTGCTCACACAGATGCCTCTGTAATTATTGGGGTCGAATTTGTCTCCGTTTTTATAGATTGGTGTTATTAGTCCGTGGTTCCAGATTTCAGGGAAGTAACCTACACTCAGAACCAAATTAAATAATTTTAGAATAGCCAGTTGAAATTTAAAACTTGAACTTTTAATCATTTCGTTCAGTATACCATCAGGTCTGCAAGCTTTTTTTGGTTTTAGTTTGTTAATGTTTTCCTGAAGTTCCTGCTCAGTAATTGAAAAGTCTAATGGGTTTTGATTATCCTTTATAGCCAATTCTAATTCCTCAAGCTTTTTAATGATGTGGTTTTGCTGAGGATTTGAATTTGATTCTACTTTCTTGAAGAGTGTTTGAAAATGGTTTGTCCAAATATCACCATTTTGAATTACCAATTCTTCCCGCTCTCTCTTTTTGAGCTTGTTCCAGTTCTCCCAGAATTGGTTTGTTCTAATTGACTCCTCAATTAGTGTCAGTTGTTTGTTAGTGTGTTGTGCTTTTTTGGTTCTGAGTGTACGTTTGTATTGTTTTAATGTCTCATAGTAAAGAAGGCGTAGGTCAGTGTTGTTTAGATCTCTGTGTTTTTGATTTGATAATGTTCGGAGTTTCTTTCGTACATTTTGACACTCTTGATCAAACCAGTTGTCTTTTTTTTAAGTGTAGATGTTGATGTTCCCCTGATTTTTAATTTTGCCTTGTTTGCAGTTTTTTCAAAGATCATATTTAGATTCTTTACTGCCAGATTGACGCCTTCTTTACTGGGGATGTATGTGGTGTCCAGAAAGGTGTCTAGTAGTGTTTGAGTTTCTGGAGTGCAGATTGCTTTCTGGAACTCTTCTGTGCTGTTTTGGGTTCATCTGTATGATCTCCGGATGTTGTACAGCTTACTGGGCTGTGTGTGTGCAGTGCTGTTAGTCTCTGTCCTTTTGATGAACACAGTGATTTGGCTGTGATCAGACAGAGGGGTTAGTGGTCTAACAGTGAATGCGCTGAGAGAGGAAGGGTCTAAATCTGTGATCATGTAATCTACTGTACTATTTCCAAGCAAAATGTACATCTTCCTAAAGAGTCCCCTCGTGTCCTACCGTTGACGATGTACAGACCCAGACTCTGACAGAGCTGTAGAAGTTCTTTTCCGTTCTTGTTTGTTACGCTGTCGTGGTTGTTTCTGTGGAGGTGAAGAAGATTGTAGGTGTTTATGTTTTTTGTAGTAAACTGATCTCTCTGAATGAAGTCAGGTTGTGTTCCTGTTCTGGCGTTCAGGTCGCTGCAGACCAGCACCTTTCCCTGGGCCTGGAAATGGCCCACCTCTGTCTCCAATTCAGAGAACATGTGTTCACAGTAGTACGGGGATTCTGAGGGGGGGATATATACAGCACAGAGGAATAGATCCTTATGTGCACAGACTATAGTGTTTTTGATTTTCAGCCAAATATGATATTTTCCTGTTTTTACAGTGTCTATAAATTGATGTAGATTTGATTTGTACCAGATTATTAGTCCTCCTGAACTTCTGCCTTGGCGTACAGTACTCAGCTTTTGTGACGGTACTATAATTTCTCTATATTCTCTGGGACAGTGAGTGACCATGTCAGCCTTGCACCATGTCTCCTGTAGGATAATGATGTCAAGGTCTTTGATGCAGTTTAGAAAATCATTGTTTAAGCTTTTTAAACCAAAGGCTGATGAGCTCAAGCCTTGTATGTTCCATGAACGAACAGAAAGTGATGCTATTTTTTGTTTAGTTGTTTTCTATTTAAAATGAGATAGACTGTAAAAAACAATGAACATATCTAAATCTTTATAACTCTTATACATTTCTTTTTTATGTTTTATGTAAAGCAGTAATGACTTATGTACATTTTTTTTTTTTGGTCCCGGAGCTTATGTACAATTTTTAAACAAAGTTTAGTGCCGATGTATTGCAGGAGCTGCTTGATCTCACCCATGTCTTGGTTACCAGGTGCACCTCTGAGGGCATCAGCGTAGCTACGTTTCTGCGGTGGGCTGCACTCCTGGGATAGTGGGGTATCTGTACCTCTGCTGTGTGGCTGGATCTGGTGCGCTGGTGTGATTGTTGAGTGATGTTAAGTGCTGCTCTGGGTTGTGAGGGGGTGACGTGCCGGTGTGACTGTTGGGGTGCGTTGAATTGGTCGAGGCAGGTTGTGGGGGTCTAGGTGGAGTCCTGCCTGGGGACTTCTGGGGAGCTTGCGTGCAGGTGGGCTTCTAGTGGATGTGTGGTGGTGGTAGGGTCTCTGTGTTGCTGGGTGCTCTCCTCTGTGCGTCGTAGTTGTGTGAGTGTGTCGACCCAGCGCTGCGTCTTTTAGTGTTTTGGCGAACTCTTCGACTGTGTGCTTGTTCAGGTGCACATGGTCATAGAGGTGATGAGGGGTGATGCTGGAGTGGTGAGCCAGATGTACGTTGGGGATGAGGGCAGGTCCTCTGGATATGTCTGCATTGACTCTCTGAATGGTGGCGGGATGGAAGTATTTGCGGGGGAGGATGGTGGAGACTATGATTTTGGCCTTGGGATAAATCTCTGCTGCCCTCTGTGCTACCCTACAGACCAGCCCTCCGACTCTCTCTTGCTCTGCTCTAAGGTCGTTTGTGCCTGTGTGGATGATGATGCAGGCAGGCTTGTCGAGGATGTTGCTAGAGAGGATTTTATGGGCGTCTTTTGTTCCTGGGCACCATATCTTTGAAGTTTTGTGGTTTGGGAAAAACTTATTTTCATGTAGAAATCTTCCATTAGAATCAATGAGGATTGCAACATCAGTGTCTTTGTGTAGGACCCCTGGTCTGCTGGTGTGTCGGTCTTGGGTTTGAGTGTTGAGAGTATTGTCAGCTTGTCTCTTTATCTGTTTGTGGGGGGCTGTGGGTGTGTCTGAGGCTGATGCAGGAGTGTTTCTCTCTGTGGGGTGTATTACCTGTGTGCTGTCTGGCTTGCTGGGGCTGGGAGTGGGTTCTGTGTGGTTCTGGGTGGGTTGTGCATGTTCAGTTTGGGCAGTGATTTGGAGGGCAGGCTGGGGCTGCAGCTGTGTCCTGAGGAGCTCAATGATGGTGTCTCTCTGGTGTATTTCCTCTCTGAGACCTGACAGCTCTCTCTTCAGCTCCTGTTTCAGGTCTGCTAGCTCCCTTTCTGTACTGTTCTTGCACTCTGCTAGCTCCCTTCTTAGTGAGTCCCTGTCCTCAATCAATCTGTCTATGTCTCTCCTTAACTCATGAAGTGTCTCCTTTAGCTGGTGTTTGGTTTGGTTGGAATGTTCTTGGAGGGGTTCAGTGTCTCTGCTGGTGGAGATGTGGGTCTGTACCTGCTCTCTCAGTCCTACTAGCTCTACCTCCAATAAGGAGAGGCTGCTTCTGAGCTGTTCTACAGTGGTGTGGAGGTGTGTTCTTGGTGCAGAGGCAGTACTGACTAAGGGGACTGTGTCTTCTGCAGTAGTGGTGTGGCTGTGGGGGGGCTCTGGTTCAGGTGGGGCTGCTCTCTCACTGTCACATTGCTTCTTAAGAAAAGGGAAGACCTCTTCAAACTGTTCCAGTGCAGCTTCACTTCCTTGCACCATGACTGTCCCGTTCTGATACATGTTGATGGTTAGGAATCTAGTTTCTGAGATTTCAAAGATGTCTCAAAGAGTCTTCAAAGATGTAAATCTGTCGACCTTTACATCTGAAGCATGACCTCTCTCTCTCTCTACTTTTTTCCATCCTTGTTCTCTCCCTCACTTTTTCTTTCCATCTTCATTTTTCTGTTTCTCACCCATCTCTCAGTCACTTTCTTCCTCAAGCTGTTTCCGTTCTCGCTCAATTCCTCTGTTTCTCCATTGCTTTCTGACTCATATACATCCCATTTTCTCTCCCTCCTATCTCTCTCTCCCTGTCTCTCTCCTTCCCTTTCTTACACTCCATCTCTATGTCTCTCATCCATCTCTCACTCAACTCTTTCATCCTTATCTCTTTTCCCCTATCACTTTCTTCATTAGGAACACAGACAGTAAACTCTTCTGATGTTTGCTGATGCTCCTGTTTTTATAGTTTATTATATACACAGTTCACTGGTAGAGCACTGAATATCATTACTTGAATAGCAGGAGAGAAAGAGAGCACAAGAGAGAGACATTCAAGTGATCATACAGAGACTCCATCTTGGCCGTGCTTTCTCATCCACAACAAAACAGCCTTCAAGGCTAAAGTGATGAGCTGAAAACTCTTCACTCTGTCAAGAGCGGCTCGTCCTTATCTGATCATTTCAGATAAACCCCCTCCTCCACCTCCTTCACGGGTGCCCTCATCTCCACACCGAGGGCAGCTGCATATCGATGAGCGACGCAAGCGGTCAGACTGGGGGGCTTCACAAAATTCCATTTAAAAAACATATCTTTAAAAAGCGTCCAAATATCCAGGCTAAAAAAGTAAATATTATTATTAATAATTTAATATACATCATTGTTGTGATGTCAAAACCATGAATACATTTACCCCTTTTAGTTGACTACAATTTAGCTAGCCCTTTACAATGAAGTGATGTAGAGTGTTGTTACTGCAGACAGGCGGTAGTGGAAGACGTGGGGAAAATGATGTGCTGTTCCTGGCTGTCACAAAGCAATCAGATCAGCTTTCTAAAGGATTCACACATCTGAAATAGTTTTGTCCTATTTCTGGATATCTGTTCAGTTGTAACAGCTTGTTCCATACGTTTAAGGCTAAACTGCTTTTTAAATGAGGCAGCCAATTAGAACAGAGGCCATCAAAATATATCAGTCTTCATGGCACGGTAACAAAAACATTCTAAAAGGTAAGGAGAGTCTGGAAAAAGGTCATGTAAAAAATGAATTATGACTGTTCAAAAATAGAAAAAAAATGTAGAATATGGGCCATTCAAGGGGCAATGGCTAACAAGAGCCTTGCTGAGTGTGCTGCCGCTCCTTTAACACCTGAGGGAGGTGTTAGAGGAGAATGCTGATGAAGCAGGACAGATATTCTCCTCTTCCTCCCAGCCTTGACATGAGGCTGTGTGATTTTATGAGACCATTACCCATTCAACCATGCTAATTCTCCTGGGACAGTTTGCCTCGGACTGTATATTATATTTTAGTAAGCAACCTAGCTAACTACGCTAAATGCCCAGCTGGCTTTAGCTGTTGCAAGTGAATGGCTAGGCTTCTTCTCCCTCCCTGTCTAACAAGTAAAAGGCACACCATACGCACAGAAGTATACATTTTTCGGAGGAAAGTAGGCCAAAAGAGAAGGTGTGGAGGGAGGGCAAAGGTAGGGGTAGAAAGAGAGAGAGAGAGTGTAAGCGTTTGTGTTTGTGTGCGCATGAGGAGGCCAACAACTCAAGCAGGTTCCTGGCTGATTTGGGGTTTAGGGAAGAGGGTATGGAGGGGGGAGGGGGAGACAGAAAGTGAAGCTTCATGTTTCATTGGTATAAGCGAAAGGATGGCAAACACATTTTCTCTGGTAAATCAGTCACTTTTTTCTCTGGCTGATATAAAAAACCATTTGTATTTTGCAGCAATTCTGCCAGTTTTGGCCTGCTTCTCGCATGCGTATTTGTAAACACGGGACCTTCAGAGCTACTTAATCTTCCGCTACACAAACGCAAGCCATGCTGTGAGATACAGAGAAATCATTTTCATACGTGTCATGGCCGGACACATTTAGACAGAAGTAGACAGAAGAAGGCTGGGCAAGCCTACTTAAGCACAGGCACAAATACAGCTAATGGGAAACAATATGTTAGCTAGTTGGCTTTTAGGCCAGAAACATTCTAGCAAATATCGCATCAAGCAATCATTTTAAGCTACAGTGTTGTAAGAGACGCTATAGTAACAGCCAAGTTTAGACAGGCTGTCTTGTACAACTAGCATGCTTTCGCTAGGTCAGCTGTTATACAAACAGTTTGATGTAACTCCTCACTTCAACAGTAGCACACTTGCCTACTGTCAACATGTTTAGTTAATGTGGTTATTGGAATGGATAAAACAATGGGCGTCATTTATACAGATGTCAGTACATCTATTTGGTCATATTGCAATCCAAGTATAGCACTGTTGCTTCACAGCAAGAAGAACCTGGGTTTAGTTGCCTGGCTGGGTGACCAGGGTCTTGTAAAGTTAGCATGTTCTCCCCACAGTCCAAAGGCAGAACTACAGTCATGTGTAAGGAGATACTACATTGCCCTGTGATCGACTGGTGACCTGTTCAGTGTGCCCTGTGTACACTGGTATAGCCTCCAGTACCCCCCAACCCAGGGAAATAAGCGACTTTAATGATGAATGAAAGAAAATGCAACACTATTTCTCCATTATTTCTTCACTGTTCAACTAGTCACAGTTGTATTTGATGTTGACAGACTGGCTGTGCTTCAGGCAACTACATTTTGACAAATATCAGAAGAATTAAATTGATACTCTGCTTTGTCACATGAAGTGAACTTACAGTGCTCTTTAATGTTGTTTGCTCAAGATGTAAAGCCTCTTTTTTACTTGAAGACATTCCAACCAATGCTGGCACTTTTGTTGTTTTTTATAGGAAAATAAAAAAAAATCATGGAACATTCTGGTGTTTAAAATGTGTAGAACCGAAACAAAAATGCTTTAAATTATTTCTGATTGTTGTGACATTGGCAATGTGGGAAACTGGACTGTTTATTCATGCTATGGAGAAGTTAGATTCTAATCTGTATTTGATGTTCATCCCTCTTCATATTCTGTTTTGAAACTCATGGGCTGCCGAGCAGTCCAACAAAAAAAGAAGTACAAGGGGGGAGGAAAGGAGGGGAAGCTTTATTCGAGTCCCAGCAGAGCTCGTTGTGGAAAGCGTTTGGGTTTTATCTCCAGTGCACCGGTAACAGAGTTGCATGACCAATGGTGCTGATCCTTCATAAAACACTCAGTGTGATGGAAATCGGTTGGCTTGAATGCACTGGAACACACACACACAGAAGCAGGAGGAAAGAGCAGGTGACTATCTCTGCTCATTCCCACATGAACCTCTCTTGAGCGGTCAGCCCGTGTGTGTGGCTAGCATGAGCAGCAGGGCATGAACGACCCACACAGAGCAGTAGCTGTCAGCATTCATCGCTCTGGCTCATAGGACACAACCCTCTGATGCCTACGCCCTCCTAACACACACACACACGTGGCCTGCCACACCCACATGGCCTCCTTTTATGCTTGGCCACTATCCGTTAACTCACACAAGGACACACAAGCTAAAAGTGGACACACAAATGAACAGAATTCTCCACACATGACCACTGAAGTCCACTGAAAGCTCTGCAATTTTATAGAAAGATATTATATCAACTTTTTATGTGATAAGATTTATTTCCAAATGTGGAACAATTCACGTTGACATTTCCTTACATTTCACAAAATGTAACAACTAGTTAACCTAGTAAACCAAAACCCAACTAAACCCTATAAAACAGAAAACGATACGGCAATAAAATCTTGGCTAAACTGTTTGGCAAACTGTGTATTTCATGTACATCGTTATCTACAGCTTGTTAATTCTGTGTGATGCATGCCGGATATATGAGGAAGATTCAAGAAAATGTGATGCAACAAAATAACCACGTTCTGACCACATCAGAATTTTGTTCTTTGGTTGCAGTGGCATTAAATTCTCCTAAACAACACCCTAATTTAGGTAATCGCCAAAAAAGAATTTGATGGCAAACCACTGAAAACAATGCAATGACGGACAGATACTAACGCATAGCAGTGCATGAAAAATAAGCTCTATTATCTGTTAAAAGGGTTCACCAGAGCTGAAAGGCTAATGGAGCGTACTCTAACGCATCCTTGCACCAGTCAGCAGAATACAGTGTGGGACAGGCCTTCAGTCAGCTAGTTGTGTCAATTTTAAACTAAATGGATGTAGTCCTGTTAAAACTTGAGTTCATTCATATATACATTTTTTATTTGAAACTGTTGTTCTGATTATGTTCCAGTGAATTTTATGTGTATTGTTAATCTGGTTATGTACATTTCTATGCTCAAGGTTTCTTCTCTCTGTTAGCCAATAAGATCTGAAGGTTCTATGTCTAACAGCCAATCAGCTTGGAGAGGGGGCGGGCGCAAGCAGCAACAGGTGGTGTTGGGAGGGGAGCCCAAGGAGGAGAGAGCGAGAAAAAAAAGCAAGACGAGGGAAAAAGAAATCGCGAATGTCGGACAAAGTGCAACGTATATTAGAGATAAACAGGCAGTGCTGTTTGTTAATCGCTAGCGTGTATTCAGATGAAAGTTGTGTGAGTACATTCCGCTGTGTGGTTGTCGGTCTGAGAACCAATATAGGATGTTTATCACGCAGTTTTAAGAACTGTTTAAGTTTAGCGCTAGCAGGCTAGCTCAGGCTGCTAACTTCTCCCTCGTACTCGGCTCCTATAGAGCGCTAGCAGGCTAGCTCAGGCTGCTAACTTCTCCCTCGTACTCGGCTCCTATAGAGCGCTAGCAGGCTAGCTCAGGCTGCAAATGTAAACTCAAACCCTGTGCATTCATAGACTTTTGAGCCGGTCAACTCAGTCAGCAGGTGTTTCTCTACTGAATGTGCGTTCATCGTCGTCCAGCTCCAGCGGTTGCTAGAACTTTCCAGTGAGTGCTCAGCTGAGTTTCAGTCTCCATTGGTTATAGTGGATGTCAGATGCCCGGACCCTGCATGTGTGTGACTGTATGCTGAAAAGCTCGAGAGAGAGAGCTACTGTTCAGAGGTATTCTCGTTCATTTTTTTCTAGCTCTTTAGAGTGAAGCGGCCAGTTTACGTTCTAGTCGGCCATAACGCACTCAAGCAACGATATCAGGCCTGCAACGAGGGGTTGAGAGAGTTGGTAGACAGTAAAAAACGACTCCTCCAAGGATCTGTCCGTGTTTGAGAGAGTGTGTGTGTGGGCCCTATTTTTGTTGTTTTCTTATGTTCACTTTATTGTGATTCAGCCAATACAATATAACCCACTTAACTTTGTCACTGAGTTGGTAGTAATTTCTTATTTTTGGTTAATGGTTAAGTGTGTAATTGATGTCTTGTACTGTTCATATAGGGGTATAGGTTGATTCAGTTCAATATTAAGAGGATACTTATTATAACCCACCTATTCCTAACCATATATATTAGAAGACTTAGGGCCCCAGCTAATATTTAATGTACCTGGCTGGGGCGCTACATGGAGAAGAAGCTAATAGCATCTGTCAACTCACAACCAGAACTATACATTCCAGTTTTAAAGATTATGGTGGGTTTAAGGACAGCTGTAGGTTTGATTTAAAATCTGACATATATATTTGGTGCGCAATGAATTGTGCAGAATGTTTTCAAGGCCCTGTTCACACTTGGTGTTAGCATTCGTCTGGAGTGATCTGACCACAAGTAGACAGTAAGTCAGATTTTGTGACTGACGGAAGGGCACTCCAATTTACTACTAATTTGTAAGTCAGTGCTTCTCGCAGCACTTGGTTTCAAATTAAATGTACCACAAGTCTGTGTTGATGTAATTGAACAGCGGTTACAACCGTTTAGACCACATAACCACCCTTGTCCCTGTGCCAGAAGTCGCCTTCCGGAACAGGGACAAGGAGGCGATGAAAGCAGCACAGCAGAAGGTGAAACTCTGTGTGAGGGAGGCGAAGGACAGCTACAGGAGAAAGGTGGAACAAAAGCTGAGGGAGAACAATATGAGGGAGGTCTGGGAAGGTGTTAAAACCATCACAGGCCACAACACAAAGACCAGAGCCATAGGGGAAACGGTGGAGAAGGCTAACGAGATCAACAACTTCTTCAACCGTTTCAATCAGTCCATGCCCCCCCCCACCCTCTCCCTCACTGCAACCATATCTCCCTCTTCCCTCAACACACCTCCCCCCAGTCAGTGGACCAGTCTTCTCCACCACCACCACCATCCCAACACAAAGTCCTTCATATTTCACTGCAGATCAGGTCATGGGTCAACTTAGGAAACTTCACCCTAGGAAAGCAGCAGGTCCGGACAAAGTGTGTCCCCGACTACTGAAGACCTGCACCGCTGAACTGGGTGAACCACTTCAACGTGTCTTCAACCTCAGCTTGCAGCTGAGGAAAGTGCCTACCCTCTGGAAGACGTCATGCATAGTTCCAGTACCCAAAAAGAACCGGCCCAGGGAGCTGAATGACTTCCAACCAGTAGCACTCACATCACACCTGATGAAGACTGGAGCTGCTCTTCCTCTGTCTCCTCAGACCACAGGTGCAACATGCACAGGACTACCTGCAGTTTGCATACCGGGCAGGTGTTGATGTAGAAGATGCCATCCTCTACCTGCTACACCGAGTCCACTCACACCTGGATAAGGGGAAAGGCACTGTGAGGATCCTCTTCTTGGACTTCTCGAGTGCTTTCAACACCATCCAGCCCCTCATGCTTCAGAACAAACTGAACAGGATGCAGGTGGACCCCTGCCTGGTCACATGGATTTCCAGCTACCTCACCGACAGGCCGCAGTACGTCAGGCTGAAAGACACCACGTCTGACACTGTGATCAGCAGCATTGGGGCACCCCAGGGCACAGTGTTGGCACCTCTACTCTTCACCCTGTACATCGCGGACTTCTGCTACAACTCTGAGCTGTGTCACATTCAGAGGTTTGCTGATGACACAGCTATTGTGGGGTGTATCAGGGATGATCCAGAGGAGGAGTACAGGAGCCTGGTGAGGGACTTTGCTGTTT
>CM038714.1:6433557-6520392 GCA_021613375.1 Megaleporinus macrocephalus | reverse complement strand
AACCAGAACATTTACACACAACCACAACACCAACCAGAACATTTACACACAACCACAACAACCATCAACGAGAACATTTACACACAACCACAACAACAACCAGAACATTTACACAGAACCACAACAACAACCAGAACATTTACACACAACCACAACACCAACCAGCAACCAGAACATTTACACACCACCACAACAACAACCAGCAACCAGAACATTTACACACCACCACAACACCAACCAGAACATTTACACACAACCATAACACCAACCAGCAACCAGAACACTTACAAACAACCACAACAACAACCATCAACCAGAACATTTACACACAACCACAACAACAACCAGAATATTTACACACAACCACAACACCAACCAGCAACCAGAACATTTACACACCACCACAACAACAACAACCAGCAACCAGAACATTTACACACAACCACAACACCAACCAGCAACCAGAACATTTACACACCACCACAACAACAACAACCAGCAACCAGAACATTAACACACAACAACAACACGAACCAACAACCAGAACATTAACACACAACCACAACATTAACCAGATCATTTACACACAAGCACAACACCAACCAGTAACCAGAACATTTACACACAACCACAACACCAACCAGCAACCAGAACATTTACATACAACCACAACAATCAGCAACCAGAACATTTACACACAACCACAACACCAACCAGCAACCAGAACATTTACACACCACCACAACAACAACCAGCAACCAGAACATTTACACACCACCACAACAACAACCAGCAACCAGAACATGTACACACAACCACAACAACCAGCAACCAGAATATTTACACACAACCACAACACCAACCAGCAACCAGAACATGTACACACAACCACAACACCAACCAGAACATTTACACACAACCACAACACCAACCAGAACATTTACACACAACCACAACAACCATCAACGAGAACATTTACACACAATCACAACAACAACCAGAACATTTACACAGAACCACAACAACAACCGGAACATTTACACACAACCACAACACCAACCAGAATATTTACACACAACCACAACACCAACCAGCAACCAGAACATTTACACACCACCACAACAACAACAACCAGCAACCAGAACATTAACACACAACAACAACACCAACCAACAACCAGAACATTAACACACAACCACAACATTAACCAGATCATTTACACACAAGCACAACACCAACCAGTAACCAGAACATTTACACACAACCACAACACCAACCAGCAACCAGAACATTTACATACAACCACAACAATCAGCAACCAGAACATTTACACACAACCACAACACCAACCAGCAACCAGAACATTTACACACCACCACAACAACAACCAGCAACCAGAACATTTACACACCACCACAACAACAACCAGCAACCAGAACATGTACACACAACCACAACAACCAGCAACCAGAATATTTACACACAACCACAACACCAACCAGCAACCAGAACATGTACACACAACCACAACAACCAGCAACCAGAATATTTACACACAACCACAACAGCAACCAGCAACCAGAACATTTACACACCACCACAACAACAACTAGCAACCAGAACATTTACACACAATCACAACACCAACAGGAACATTTACACACAACCACAACACCAACCAGAACATTTACACACAACCACAACAACCATCAACGAGAACATTTACACACAACCAGAACAACAACCAGAACATTTACACAGAACCACAACAACAACCAGAACATTTACACACAACCACAACACCAACCAGCAACCAGAACATTTACACACCACCACAACAACAACCAGCAACCAGAATATTTACACACCACCACAACACCAACCAGAACATTTACACACAACCATAACACCAACCAGCAACCAGAACACTTACACACAACCACAACAACAACCAGCAACCAGAACATTAACACACAACCACAACAATAACCAGATCATTTACACACAAGCACAACACCAACCAGCAACCAGAACATTAACACACAACAACAACACCAACCAACAACCAGAACATTAACACACAACCACAACAATAACCAGATCATTTACACACAAGCACAACACCAACCAGTAACCAGAACATTTACACACAACCACAACACCAACCAGCAACCAGAACATTTACATACAACCACAACAACCAGCAACCAGAACATTTACACACAACCACAACACCAACCAGCAACCACAACATTTACATACAACCACAACAACCAGCAACCAGAACATTTACACACAACCACAACACCAACCAGCAACCAGAACATTTAAACACAACCACAACAATAACCAGCAACCAGAACATTTACATACAACCACAACAACCAGCAACCAGAACATTTACACACAACCACAACACCAACCAGCAACCAGAACATTTAAATACAACCACAACAATAACCAGCAACCAGAACATTTACACACAACCACAACAAAAACCCGCAACCAGAACATTTACACACAAAACCAACGAGCAACCAGAACATTTACACACAACCACAACAACCACCAACAAGAACATTTAAACACAACCACAACACCAACCAGCAACCAGAACATGTACACACAACCACAACAACCAGCAACCAGAATATTTACACACAACCACAACACCAACCAGCAACCAGAACATTAACACACAACCACAACAACCAGCAACCAGAATATTTACACACAACCACAACAGCAACCAGCAACCAGAACATTTACACACCACCACAACAACAACTAGCAACCAGAACATTTACACACAATCACAACCCCAACCAGAACATTTACACACAACCACAACACCAACCAGAACATTTACACACAACCACAACAACAACCATCAACGAGAACATTTACACACAACCACAACAACAACCAGAACATTTACACACAACCACAACACCAACCAGCAACCAGAACATTTACACACCACCACAACAACAACCAGCAACCAGAACATTTACACACCACCACAACACCAACCAGAACATTTACACACAACCACAACACCAACCAGCAACCAGAACATTTACACACAACCACAACAACAACCAGAATATTTACACACAACCACAACACCAACCAGCAACCAGAACATTTACACACCACCACAACAACAACCAGCAACCAGAACATTCACACACAACAACAACAACCAGAACATTTACACACAACCACAACAATAACCAGATCATTTACACACAACCACAACACCAACTACTAACCAGAACATTTACACACAACCACAACACCACCCAGTAACCAGAACATTTACACACAACCACAACACCAACCAGTAACCAGAACATTTACACACAACCACAACAATAACCAGATCATTTACACCCAAACACAACACCAACCAGCAACCAGAATATTTACACACAACCACAACACCAACCAGCAACCAGAACATTTACACACAACCACAACACCAACCAGAACATTTACACACAACCACAACACTAACCAGAACATTTCCACACAACCACAACACCAACCAGCAACCAGAACATTTACACACCACCACAACAACAACCAGCAACCAGAACATTTACACACCACCACAACAACAACCAGCAACCAGAACATGTACACACAACCACAACAACCAGCAACCAGAATATTTACACACAACCACAACAGCAACCAGAACATTTACACACCACCACAACAACAACTAGCAACCAGAACATTTACACACAATCACAACACCAACCAGAACATTTACACACAACCACAACACCAACCAGAACATTTACACACAACCACAACAACCATCAACGAGAACATTTACACACAATCACAACAACAACCAGAACATTTACACACAACCACAACACCAACCAGCAACCAGAACATTTACACACCACCACAACAACAACCAGCAACCAGAACATTTACACACCACCACAACACCAACCAGAACATTTACACACAACCATAACACCAACCAGCAACCAGAACACTTACACACAACCACAACAACAACCATCAACCAGAACATTTACACACAACCACAACAACCAGAACATTAACACACAACCACAACACCAACCAGAATATTTACACACAACCACAACAACAGCAACCAGCAACCAGAACATTAACACACAACAACAACACCAACCAACAACCAGAACATTAACACACAACCACAACATTAACCAGATCATTTACACACAAGCACAACACCAACCAGTAACCAGAACATTTACACACAACCACAACAACCACCAGCAACCAGAACATTTACACACAACCACACCAGCCAGCAACCAGAACATTTACACACAACCACAACGTCAACCAGCAACCAGAACATTTACACAGAACCACAACACCAACCAGCAACCAGAACATTTACACACAACCACAACAGCAACCAGCAACCAGAATATTTACACACAACCACAAGACCAACCAGAAACCAGAACATTTACACACAAGCACAACACCAACCAGAACATTTACACACAACACCAACCAGAACATTTACACACAACTACAACAACCAGCAACCAGAACATTTACACACAACCACAACACCAAACAGCAATCAGACCATTTAAACACAATCACAACACCAAACAGCAACTAGAACATTTACATACAACCACAACAACCAGCAACCAGAACATTTACACACAACCACAACAACAACCAGCAACCAGAACATTTACAAACAACCACAACAACAACCAGCAACCAAAACATTTACACACAACCAGAACAACAACCGGCAACCAGAACATTTACACACAACCACAACATCAACCAGCAACCAGAACATTTACACACAACCACAACACCAACCAGCAACCAGAGCATTTACACACAACCACAACACCAACCAGCAACCAGAACATTTACATACAACAACCAGCAACCAGAACATTTACACACAACCACAACACCAACCAGCAACCAGAACATTTACACACAACCACAACACCAACCAGCAACCAGAACATTTACACACAACAACCAGCAACCAGAACATTTACACACAACTACAACAACAACCAGCAACCAGAACATTTACACACAACCATAACACCAACCAGTAACCAGAACATTTACACACAACCACAACAACCACCAGCAACCAGAACATTTACACACAACCACACCAGCCAGCAACCAGAACATTTACACACAACCACAACGTCAACCAGCAACCAGAACATTTACACAGAACCACAACACCAACCAGCAACCAGAACATTTACACACAACCACAACAGCAACCAGCAACCAGAATATTTACACACAACCACAAGACCAACCAGAAACCAGAACATTTACACACAAGCACAACACCAACCAGAACATTTACACACAACACCAACCAGAACATTTACACACAACTACAACAACCAGCAACCAGAACATTTACACACAACCACAACACCAAACAGCAATCAGACCATTTAAACACAATCACAACACCAAACAGTAACTAGAACATTTACATACAACCACAACAACCAGCAACCAGAACATTTACACACAACCACAACAACAACCAGCAACCAGAACATTTACAAACAACCACAACAACAACCAGCAACCAAAACATTTACACACAACCAGAACAACAACCGGCAACCAGAACATTTACACACAACCACAACATCAACCAGCAACCAGAACATTTACACACAACCACAACACCAACCAGCAACCAGAGCATTTACACACAACCACAACACCAACCAGCAACCAGAACATTTACATACAACAACCAGCAACCAGAACATTTACACACAACCACAACACCAACCAGCAACCAGAACATTTACACACAACCACAACACCAACCAGCAACCAGAACATTTACACACAACAACCAGCAACCAGAACATTTACACACAACTACAACAACAACCAGCAACCAGAACATTTACACACAACCACAACACCAACCAGCAACCAGAACATTTACACACAACCACAACACAAACCAGAACATTTAGACACAACCACAACACCAACCAGAACATTTACACACAACCCCAACACCAACCAGCATCCAGAACATTTACACACAACCAGAACAACAACCAGCAACCAGAACATTTACACACAACCACAACACCAACGAGCAACCAGAACATTTACACACCACCACAACAACAACCAGCAACCAGAACATTTAAACACAACACCAACCAGCAACCAGAACATTTACATACAACCACAACAACCAGCAACCAGAACATTTACACACAACCACAACACCAAACAGCAACCAGAACATTTACACACAACCACAACACCAACCAGCAACCAGAACATTTACACACAACCACAACACCAACCAGCAACCACAACATTTACATACAACCACAACAACCAGCAACCAGAACATTTACACACAACCACAACACCAACCAGCAACCAGAACATTCAAACACAACCACAACAATAACCAGCAACCAGAACATTTACATACAACCACAACAACCAGCAACCAGTACATTTACACACAACAACACCAACCAGCAACCAGAACATTTACATACAACCACAACAACCAGCAACCAGAACATTTACACACAACCACAACACCAACCAGCAACCAGAACATTTAAATACAACCACAACAATAACCAGCAACCAGAACATTTACACACAACCACAACAAAAACCAGCAACCAGAACATTTACACACAACACCAACGAGCAACGAGAACATTTACACACAACCACAACAACCACCAACAAGAACGTTTAAACACAACCACAACACCAACCAGCAACCAGAACATGTACACACAACCACAACAACCAGCAACCAGAATATTTACACACAACCACAACACCAACCAGCAACCAGAACATGTACACACAACCACAACAACCAGCAACCAGAATATTTACACACAACCACAACAGCAACCAGCAACCAGAACATTTACACACCACCACAACAACAACTAGCAACCAGAACATTTACACACAATCACAACACCAACCAGAACATTTACACACAACCACAACACCAACCAGAACATTTACACACAACCACAACAACCATCAACGAGAACATTTACACACAATCACAACAACAACCAGAACATTTACACAGAACCACAACAACAACCAGAACATTTACACACAACCACAACACCAACCAGAAACCAGAACATTTACACACCACCACAACAACAACCAGCAACCAGAACATTTACACACCACCACAACACCAACCAGAACATTTACACACAACCATAACACCAACCAGCAACCAGAACACTTACACACAACCACAACAACAACCATCAACCAGAACATTTACACACAACCACAACAACAACCAGAACATTAACACACAACCACAACACCAACCAGAATATTTACACACAACCACGACAACAACAACCAGCAACCAGAACATTAACACACAACAACAACACCAACCAACAACCAGAACATTAACACACAACCACAACATTAACCAGATCATTTACACACAAGCACAACACCAACCAGTAACCAGAACATTTACACACAATCACAACACCAACCAGCAACCAGAACATTTACATACAACCACAACAATCAGCAACCAGAACATTTACACACAACCACAACACCAACCAGCAACCAGAACATTTACATACAACCACAACAACCAGCAACCAGAACATTTACACACAACCACAACAGCAACCAGCAACCAGAGCATTTAAACACAACCACAACAATAACCAGAACATTTACACACAAGCACAACAATAACCAGCAACCAGAACGTTTACACACAACCACAACATCAACCAGCAACCAGAACATTTACACACAACCACAACACCAACCAGCAACCAGAACATTTACATACAACCACAACAACCAGCAACCAGAACATTTACACACAACCACAACACCAACCAGAACATTTAAACACAACCACAACAATAACCAGCAACCAGAACATTTACACACAACCACAACAACCAGAACATTTACACACAACCACAACACCAACCAGAACATTTACACACAACCACAACACCAACCAGCAACCAGAACATTTACATACAACCACAACAACCAGCAACCAGAACCTTTACACACAACCACAACACCAACCAGCAACCAGAACATTTAAACACAACCACAACACCAACCAGCACATTTACACACAACCACAACACCAACCAGAACATTTACACACAACCACAACACCAACCAGAACATTTACACACAACCACAACACCAACCTGCAACCAGAACATTTACATACAACCACAACAACCAGCAACCAGAACATTTACACACAACCACAACACCAACCAGCAACCAGAACATTTACACACAACCACAACACCAACCATTAACCAAAACATTTACACACAACCACCACACCAACCAGTAACCAGAACATTTACACACAACCACAACACCAACCAGAACATTTACACACAACCACAACACCAACCAGCAAACAGAATGGTGGTGGAGAAATCCAGCGTTCCAGGCTGTGAAGGGAACGTCGCCACTTTTCATTCATTCCCAACAAACAACCCAACTGTCAGAGCTCCATGTTGATATTTAAACCAGCCTGAAGTTCCTCTTCTCCACATTCTTCATCTAATGTTCCACCTGAAACACTGCAGCTCGTACAGACAGCAGAATGGAACCACAGCACTGTTTAAGGTGGAACAGAGAATTCCCAAAACCAGCTGCTGAACTTCCAACATCTTTAACAGAATCCTGAACAACTTTAACTCTGCAGTCTGTACATTTCACTCCAGACAGTTTCTCCAACACTCGGACAACATGGAGCAGCTTCAGCTCAGCGTTCAACACTGAAGAGACTGAAGAGACGAGCAGCTCCACCTTTATTAGCACCACAACCCCAACAGTGACTGGAAGTAGCAGCCATGCTGTGTGAGTGGATCACTGTGTGCTGGTTGAAGCAGATCATCTTCAACTGAAAGCTTCACAGAGACACCTTTCATCTACTGTGTGTTTGATGTTCAGATCACAGAGAGTAGCTAGTACAGGTAACCTTAGATACTAGCAGCTCCAAGTAACTAGCATAGTTAACTAGATATTTCAATTACATTAATGATATTGTCACCTCCATTGTTGACTGTAAAATACATTTATATGCACATTAGTGCTGCAGTTCGCTTTTAATGCCATACTGTCTGCCTTATATAACCATAATCTTGTTTTAAATGCTGATCAAATGAAATGTATGCTGTTTTCCAAATCTCTTAACATTGATTTTTATACTTTTAATGTGGAAAGTGTTAATGAATATAAGTACTTTGGCATATGGCTAGATGAGAAATTTACTTTTTAGCACCATATAAACAAGCTTTCAGGTAAGCTGAGGCAAGAACTCGGCTTCCTTTATAGAAATAAATGTTGTTTCCCAACACACACAAAAAAAGACTGTTGAAGCAACACTGTTATCTATGACTGACTGTGCCAGCAACTACACTCAAACCACTAAATTCTGTACATCACGCGGCACTAAGATTCATTACTGGTGACCCGTATAGTACACATCACGGCTTACTGTATGAAAAAGTTGGGTGGTCTTCACTTGATTAATTTTTATTTTTAAAGCACTTTCTGGCCGTATGCCACTGTATATCTCACAAATGCTCATTAAACATAACACAACCTACCAGACTGGTTTCAGTGATTGGATCACCCTCTCAGTCAACGAGAGTTTTTAGTGAACTGGGAAAATCTGCTTTTAGCTACAGTGCACCAGCTCGCTGGACCTCACTACAGAACTCACTAAAGCTCAGCTCTCCGGAGTTACTCCATCATTTTAAACACCTAGTCTCTAACCACCTTCAGACAGCCTGCCACTGTTTTAGCTGATTTTAGTTTTTAGATTTTGTTTTTAGTTTGTTTTTATTTTTAGTTAACTTTTAATTTCCTTTTTAATCTTGGTTTTCCTATTTTCTTCTATTGTTCTTAGTTATTGTTTATTTACATTTTACTCTTATGTATTTAGTTTTATTTATTTATCTGTAGTCTTTATTATTTTTATTACCTTTGATTTTCTTACATGTGATTTTATTGATTCCTACCTTTACATTCTTCTTTTATTTTATGATATATTGTACATGTATGTAATATCTTACATCTTATCAAAATGCTGGGTCTTTTTATTATTTATTTATTTATTTATTTATTTTTTCAATATGTTACTATGACAATCCCCTTACAATGCATAATGCTCGGCTACATTGTAAACGAGGACCACCCTCAGTGTACTCCGAGTTTAAATAAACGTTGATTAATGTGTCCGGAGGTTCATTTCTTTTGTTTCTTGGTGATCATCACAAAATATAGGCAGTAAATTGGTGAGTACGGTGACCAAAGACACACAAAGTCTCTACGTAGAACATTAGCCAACTTAAATTACGTATTAAAGTCCTCTACGGGCGCTTTATGCTCTGAGGGCGCAGCATCCTAGGGAGTAGGGCGTAGGGCGTAGGCGCCATCGCTCCGCAATGAGACGCGACCCTGGCCGCCGCCACGCGCAGCCCCATTCACGACGCTCTCCGGTTACGGCAGCAGCGTAAATCTCCTCCTATCACACTTGTGTCTGCTCTTTTCGTCAGCAATGCAGAGCGTTCATGTTTTTGGCCGAGCGCTCCTTCACCATATCAGTCTTGTTGTGGCTCGGTGTGCATGTTTTTCCTCTTAGCGTTCCGGGTCCCGGTCCAGGTCCAGGTCCAGGTCCAGGTCCAGGTGAGGTCCAGTCCAGTCGCCGGCTCTCTCTCTCTCTCTCTCACCGTTCTCCTCCGGCCGGTGTCCGTTGCTCGTGGACGCCGCACATGGGAGTCCGATTTTGCAGCCGCAATCTGAGCTGTGCCCTCCGCTCCCCACGGCATTCCCCGTCATGACCTCCCACAACAACGCGGCTCGGGTTCGGTGAATGGGATTTAACGCTGATTTGGAGATCGCGGAGATTTGACGGGCTGCTTTGGGCTGATATTCGAGTCGTTGACGCCGTTTCGGTGAGTTGTAGCATCTGATACCCCTGATCACACGCTGGATCCGTCTCCATAGTCCAATTCGCCGACTATGCAAGCCACTTGGCTTGGGCTAACGATACAATTGCACAAACACACGTTTTTACTATAACACATTGCCAGAACGACCCAAAAAATAATCAATAACATCCATTTCTCTGCGCCGTTTGGCTCAAACGTGGCCCTGGGTTCCCCCAGACATGTGGCCAGCTGTCGTTCTGCTACCCCAGCAGGGTAAGGCGAGCCTGGACACTCGTTTGTTTACCCCTCCTTGTAGCTGAGCACAGCGACAGCCAGGCTACGCTCAGTCCTGAACGATGCTGATCCAAAAAAAAGCATCGCGATATTTGCTGAAAACCGATATCACGATCTTCCCCTTGAGTTTGCATTAACCCCTTTAATGCATTTATCCAATTTCTAAATCACTGCAGGAGGTTGAAATTTTAACCAGTAAATATGTGACATTACAAATTTGTAATTTATATAAATTTATATATGTCCTTGGTTGCTCTCTCATTCTGGACAAAGCTTATGCAAATTAAGTAGAGTGGCGACCAATCAGGTTGTCGGTATGTGACGTGGTAGCCGAACGTCGTTATTATGTTAGGTGATTATTGCAGTCTGTAACTCTTGAGAGTGTTAATAAATGGCTATTTATCATTGTTAATATTATTATTGTTAGAGCAGTTGCACACCTATAATTCTTCCTGTATCTTAAAGCTGCCTCACAGAAAGTCGTTACTTAAAATTGTTATATAGAGACGTGTGTAGGTTCACAGGTGGGTTTAATAGGAAATACAATGTGTGTATGTGTGCTGTAAACATGGAGACGCCTGGTTACCTTCACCACCACTGTAAACACCATCTGAACCATTTCAACTAAACTATGAATGACATAATTCAACTGCTGAATTATGCACTACAAAATATGGTGGCCTTCTCCTTTAAAGCCTCTGCAAGCTTGTTTTGTTCCTCGTTCACTTCTGTCTCCCTGAACGTTTCATTGGTTTTAAGTCTTAGTGTTCAGTGAGTCCTGCGCACATTTCAAACAAGTGGTCTCTCAGTGGAGCGTGTCTGTGAACGGCAGAACTTCCTCTGAAGCACTAAAGATAGTAGACTGGGCACGCGGTGACATCAGCATTGTCTTTATACCATCGCTGCTGCGGACCGGCTCCTGATAGCGAGGGAGCAGTGATAAGACCTTCATGATATCAGTGTGATCACAGTTTCCTACTCTGTTAAAATGCAGTGAAACATGAAAAACATTTCATAGCTAGTGTGGCAGGATAGACGGGCTGTATGGGCTGCGTGAGTTAAAAAAAACAGGCTTTAAAAATTTGTGACGAAGCCGAACTCCACAGGTCAGCAGGGTGTGCCCTTTCCAAAGGAGCCCCTGATCACGTTACTAACCTTCAGGGAACCAGAGATCTGGGGTCTCACAGATTTGCATCCGACTTAGGAGCACCCTACATGGCTTTGCAGAGACAAAATTTAGAGTAACTTAAGAGTAATCTTCAAACTGTTCAGGAGTACAGAGTGTGTGTATGTGAATGTTTCACTGCCCCCTAGTGTATGTATGTTGAGGGGCGTGTTTCATTGCCCTCTAGTGTCTGTGTTTTTATGGGGTTTTTTTGGTTTTTTTGGGCGGGGGTGGGGGGGGGGCAGGGGGTGTTTTACTGCCCCCTAGTGTGTGTGTTCACTATCATGTGTATGAATATGTTGATGCTTTACTGCCCCCTAGTGTGTATATTCTCTAGTGTGTGTGTGTGTGTGTATGTGTGTGTGTACCTGCCCCCTAGTGTGTGTGCTCACTATTGTGTGTATGTGGATGTTTCACTGCCCCCTAGTGTGTGTGTGTGTTCACTATTTTGTGTATGTTTCACTGTCCCCTAGTGTTTGTGTGTGTTCACTATTGTGTGTGTGTGTGTGGATGTTTCACTGCCCCTAGTGTGTGTTTGTGTGTGTGTGTGTTTCACTGCTCCTTAGTGTGTGGGTCTGTGTGTGTTCACTATTGTGTGTGTGTATGTGGGTGTTTCACTGCCCCTAGTGTGTGTTTGTGTGTGTGTGTTTCACTGCTCCCTAGTGTGTGGGTCTGTGTGTGTTCACTATTGTGTGTGTGTATGTGGGTGTTTCACGGCCCCCTAATGTCTGTGTGTGTGTGTTTCACTGCTCCCTATTGTGTGTGTCTGTGTGTGTTCACTATTGTGTGTGTGTATGTGGGTGTTTCATGGCCCCCTAGTGTCTGTGTGTGTGTGTTTCACTGCTCCCTAGTGTGTGTGTGTGTGTGTGTGTGTTCACTATTGTGTGTGTGTGAGTGTTTCACTGCCCCCTAGTGTGTATGTTCACTAGAGTGTATGTAATTAATTTATTAATTAATTAATCGATTAATTATTTAGAAAGCATCTGCCTGCTACCCCCTGTATACACAGACGAGCCCCCTCGATAAGCTGCTCTCTTTGTTGGGAGTGAATGCTAGACTCTTAAGAACAGTGGTTCCTCATGGGTTCTTTATTAAAGACAGTGGTTCTATATAGTCATGTGAACACTTACAGAACCATCTGAATGATGAACTGGTTATACAGGCTGATGGAGAATAGGTTGTTTATGGTTCTGTATAGCACCAAAAGGGGTTCTGCTACGTTACTGCGTCAAGCTTGTAATAGTACCAGTGTTTTGTGCTGTATAGAACTGTTTTGGCTAAGGTTCTCTATGGAACCGTAAGCAGGGTAAAATGGTTCTTTAGGTTAGTGGAGAATGTGTTGTATACGGTTCTATAAGTATATGGTATAAGTTCTAAAAAGTAAAACCCAAAAGTGTGTTCCTTTATCAATTACAATAACAGGTTTAGTAACAGAACCCTTTTGGTGCTGTAGAAACCCGTTTTCAAAGAGGTTTTGTGTAGAACCATATGCAGAGAACCATGCTGATGGTGTGTGACATATTATTTGTTTATTTATTCTTCAGCTGGTTCCTCAACTGGATCAGTCTCGGGTAGAGATCGATCAGTAATACCTGGGAAGCTCTGGCTGCTCTCTGTGTAACAGTAACGTGTTAATGTGTGTATTACATTAGAGCAGTTAGCTTTAGTCCCGGAGTTAATGTGTGTATTACACTAGAACAGTTAGCTTTAGTCCCGGAGTTAATGTGTGTATTACACTAGAACAGTTAGGTTTAGTCCCGGAGTTAATGTGTGTATTACACTAGAACAGTTAGCTTTAGTCCCGGAGTTAATGTGTGTATTACACTAGAACAGTTAGGTTTAGTCCCGGAGTTAATGTGTGTATTACACTAGAACAGTTAGCTTTAGTCCCGGAGCTAATGTGTGTATTACACTAGAACAGTTAGCTTTAGTCCCGGAGTTAATGTGTGTATTACACTAGAACAGTTAGCTTTAGTCCTGGAGTTAATGTGTGTATTACACTAGAATGGTTAGGTTTAGTCCCGGAGTTAATGTGTGTATTACACTAGAACAGTTAGCTTAAGTCCCGGAGTTAATGTGTGTATTACATTAGAGCAGTTAGCTGTAGTCCCGGAGTTAATGTGTGTATTACACTAGAACAGTTAGGTTTAGTCCCCGAGCTAATGTGTGTATTACACTAGAGCAGTTAGCTTTAGTCCCGGAGTTAATGTGTGTATTACAGTAGAACAGTTAGGTTTAGTCCCGGAGCTAATGTGTGTGTATTACACTAGAGCAGTTAGGTTTAGTCCCGGAGTTAATGTGTGTATTACACTAGAACAGTTAGGTTTAGTCCCGGAGTTAATGTGTGTATTACACTAGAACAGTTAGGTTTAGTCCCGGAGTTAATGTGTGTATTACACTAGAACAGTTAGGTTTAGTCCCGGAGTTAATGTGTGTATTACACTAGAACAGTTAGCTTTAGTCCCGGAGTTAATGTGTGTATTACACTAGAACAGTTAGGTTTAGTCCCGGAGTTAATGTGTGCATTACACTTGAACAGTTAGGTTTAGTTCCGGAGTTAATGTGTGTATTACACTAGAACAGTTAGCTTTAGCCCCGGAGTTAATGTGTGTATTACACTAGAACAGTTAGCTTTAGTCCCGGAGTTAATGTGTGTGTATTACACTAGAGAAGTTAGCTTTAACCCCGGAGTTAATGTGTGTATTACACTAGAACAGTTAGCTTTAGCCCCGGAGTTAATGTGTGTATTACACTAGAACAGTTAGCTTTAGCCCCGGAGTTAATGTGTGTGTATTACACTAGAGCAGTTAGCTTTAGTCCCGGAGTTAATGTGTGTATTACACTAGAGCAGTTAGCTTTAGTCCCGGAGCTAATGTGTGTATTACACTAGAGCAGTTAGCTTTAGTCCCGGAGCTAATGTGTGTATTACACTAGAACAGTTAGGTTTAGTCCTGGAGCTAATGTGTGTATTACACTAGAACAGTTAGGTTTAGTCCCGGAGTTAATGTGTGTATTACACTAGAGCAGTTAGGTTTAGTCCCGGAGCTAATGTGTGTATTACACTAGAACAGTTAGGTTTAGTCCCGGAGTTAATGTGTGTATTACACTAGATCAGTTAGGTTTAGTCCCGGAGTTAATGTGTGTGTATTACACTAGAACAGTTAGCTTTAGTCCCGGAGCTAATGTGTGTATTACACTAGAACAGTTAGGTTTAGTCCCGGAGCTAATGTGTGTATTACACTAGAACAGTTAGGTTTAGTCCCGGAGCTAATGTGTGTATTACACTAGAACAGTTAGGTTTAGTCCCGGAGTTAATGTGTGTATTACACTAGAACAGTTAGCTTTAGTCCCGGAGTTAATGTGTGTATTACACTAGAACAGTTAGGTTTAGTCCCGGAGTTAATGTGTGCATTACACTTGAACAGTTAGGTTTAGTTCCGGAGTTAATGTGTGTATTACACTAGAACAGTTAGCTTTAGTCCCGGAGTTAATGTGTGTATTACACTAGAACAGTTAGCTTTAGTCCCGGAGTTAATGTGTGTGTATTACACTAGAGCAGTTAGGTTTAGTCCCGGAGTTAATGTGTGTATTACACTAGAGCAGTTAGCTTTAGTCCCGGAGTTAATGTGTGTATTACACTAGAACAGTTAGCTTTAGTCCCGGAGTTAATGTGTGTATTACACTAGAACAGTTAACTTTAGTCCCGGAGTTAATGTGTGTGTATTACACTAGAGCAGTTAGCTTTAGTCCCGGAGTTAATGTGTGTATTACACTAGAGCAGTTAGCTTTAGTCCCGGAGTTAATGTGTGTATTACACTAGAACAGTTAGGTTTAGTCCCGGAGTTAATGTGTGTATTACACTAGAACAGTTAGCTTTAGTCCCGGAGCTAATGTGTGTATTACACTAGAGCAGTTAGCTTTAGTCCCGGAGCTAATGTGTGTATTACACTAGAACAGTTAGGTTTAGTCCTGGAGCTAATGTGTGTATTACACTAGAACAGTTAGGTTTAGTCCCGGAGTTAATGTGTGTATTACACTAGAGCAGTTAGGTTTAGTCCCGGAGCTAATGTGTGTATTACACTAGAACAGTTAGGTTTAGTCCCGGAGTTAATGTGTGTATTACACTAGATCAGTTAGGTTTAGTCCCGGAGTTAATGTGTGTGTATTACACTAGAACAGTTAGCTTTAGTCCCGGAGCTAATGTGTGTATTACACTAGAACAGTTAGGTTTAGTCCCGGAGCTAATGTGTGTATTACACTAGAACAGTTAGGTTTAGTCCCGGAGCTAATGTGTGTATTACACTAGAACAGTTAGGTTTAGTCCCGGAGCTAATGTGTGTATTACACTAGAACAGTTAGGTTTAGTCCCGGAGCTAATGTGTGTATTACACTAGAACAGTTAGGTTTAGTCCCGGAGCTAATGTGTGTATTACACTAGAACAGTTAGGTTTATTCCCGGAGCTAATGTGTGTATTACACTAGAACAGTTAGGTTTAGTCCCGGAGCTAATGTGTGTGTATTACACTAGAACAGTTAGGTTTAGTCCCGGAGCTAATGTGTGTATTACACTAGAACAGTTAGGTTTAGTCCCGGAGCTAATGTGTGTATTACACTAGAGCAGTTAGGTTTAGC
Organism: Megaleporinus macrocephalus; assembly: GCA_021613375.1. Taxonomy (NCBI): domain Eukaryota; kingdom Metazoa; phylum Chordata; class Actinopteri; order Characiformes; family Anostomidae; genus Megaleporinus; species Megaleporinus macrocephalus. The sequence continues at coordinate 6,503,274 of CM038714.1, read as the reverse complement.
CCCGGAGTTAATGTGTGTATTACACTAGAACAGTTAGCTTTAGCCCCGGAGTTAATGTGTGTATTACACTAGAACAGTTAGCTTTAGTCCCGGAGTTAATGTGTGTATTACACTAGAACAGTTAGCTTTAGTCCCGGAGTTAATGTGTGTATTACACTAGAACAGTTAGCTTTAGCCCCGGAGTTAATGTGTGTATTACACTAGAACAGTTAGCTGTAGCCCCGGAGTTAATGTGTGTATTACACTAGAACAGTTAGCTTTAGCCCCGGAGTTAATGTGTGTATTACACTAGAACAGTTAGGTTTAGTCCCGGAGTTAATGTGTGTATTACACTAGAACAGTTAGCTTTAGTCCCGGAGTTAATGTGTGTATTACACTAGAGCAGTTAGGTTTAGTCCCGGAGTTAATGTGTGTATTACACTAGAGCAGTTAGCTTTAGTCCCGGAGTTAATGTGTGTATTACACTAGAGCAGTTAGGTTTAGTCCCGGAGTTAATGTGTGTATTACACTAGAGCAGTTAGGTTTAGTCCCGGAGTTAATGTGTGTATTACACAAGAACAGTTAGGTTTAGTCCCGGAGTTAATGTGTGTATTACACTAGAGCAGTTAGCTTTAGTCCCGGAGTTAATGTGTGTATTACACTAGAGCAGTTAGGTTTAGTCCCGGAGTTAATGTGTGTATTACACTAGAGCAGTTAGCTTTAGTCCCGGAGTTAATGTGTGTATTACACTAGAACAGTTAGGTTTAGTCCCGGAGTTAATGTGTGTATTACACTAGAACAGTTAGGTTTAGTCCCGGAGCTAATGTAACTGCCCGCGGACGTGCCTGACTTTAAAACATTGATATCTGCCGATGCCGAAATCCATTGAACACACGTCCTTCAGGATGATGAGGTTCTCCTTCCAGGTGTTAATAGTGTGGGGGTCACTTCTGAACCAGTTCCAGTGGTTCCAGCTTCTCCTTAGTGGTTTTCTTTGCTTGTTGTAGAACATTAATATGACCCGGGATACACAGGGCTTCCCACGCAGTAGTTTATAGAATGAGAAGCTGCTCGCTGTATCAATTAGAGGTAAAATAATAACTGGAGCTTAAACGCATTAAACACTGCAGTAATTATCCAATCAGAGACTCTCAATTATTAACTTATTTAAATTTAAACAGATATATATATATATATATATATATATATATATATATATATATATATATATATATATATATATATATAATTTTATCTACATACAGTTTGACAATCAACATCTAAACAATTATAAAAATGTAGGTAAATAAATTATTTGAACGTGTCTATTCAGTCAAAAATAATGTGTTGGAGCGTGAGGGGTGGAAGCCTGTGAGTCTGTGTCTCCGCCTATAAGGACTGTGATGACTCTGCAGAATGTTGGTGATTGGTGGTCCCGCTGTTTATGTACAGAGGGCGCCAGGCAGTTATAATTCATTGCTATACCAAATTTTAAATGACAGTAAAACTGACCAATCATATCTTCCCTCTAAGTGGGTGGGCTTAACTGTACGATCATTTCTGCCCGCTGTGGTGACGCTAGCTGGAGAAACAGCTAGCTAACGCTAGGCTACCACCGCTAGCTAGTTTGCTGAGCCATGATGGAAGCTGAAGTTAGCATTACCGCTACAGAGGAGGACACTGTTGTAGGTGCCATCAGCCAATAGCGTTCGCCCCAGGTCCCGCCCCCAAACTGTCAAACACACCCCCTCTGAAAACTCCAGTATAAAACTAAAAGTTTCAAATTGTGAGAGAAAATAAAACATTAAAGGAGGATAAAGACAGTTTCATCGCTTCTTTATGGAAATTGGGCATGCGGTTCCTCTTTCTGTGCTCGTGAGTTTCACATTTAAGAAGTGTTAAAACATGCAGGTATATCTTTTGGGCGTGTGGTCTACATATTCCTCTGAAGGTCAGATGGAGCTGTGTGGTGTTGGGTTATTTATAAGGAGGAATCTTATTTAGATTAAGGTGTTTATGTTCTACAGATGTTAGTGTTTGTTGCTTTTCTGTCCTCTCATTTTTTATTTCTTGACTTGCAGTTTATTAGGAAAGAAAACCGTCTTTTTTTTTTTTTTTCAGACGGTGGTTGGGGGTAGGGTATGGGTGTGATGGCCGAGGCTTAAGGGTCACGGTTCACTACTGCGATTCAATATATCGTAATAAATTGCGATACTGCAAGTAAAGTAATATCTTGAGATTTTTCAGATCTTACTATTAAAACACACACCTTTATAAACAGGTTTATCAATGCTTACAATAGCATTGCGACCTTGTGCTGCTTGTTAATGTTGGAGTGGAGCTGAAAATAGATTACAACACTGCCATCTAGTGGTCAGAGGTTTAAACACAACACACAATGATTCACTGTCTGTCAGGAATCTGTATATTGATACTCTGTTTTTGAGAATCAATACAGTATCACCAAATATATCATGATATTTCGTATTTCAATATTTTCATACACCCCTACTGTTCATCAGCTGCATGATGTTTTTAGTGTGTTTCCTGATCTTTATGTCTGAGCTTGATAGGGATGAGGAGAATCTGCGAGGATGGGCGTGTAAGGAACCTGGTCCAGTGTCCGCCCCTCCTCTGCTCCGAGGCCTACTTTCCACTCACTGGCATTAACAGTCGCCTAAATTGGGTGCAGTTTTTAAACCCATGGGTGGTTCGTGTGAGATCCATGCGTGGGTGTTATATAAGGATAAGCTGACCTGCCTTTTGCACTGGCAGCAGAAGTACGGCGGGTTTTGCATCGGGCTCTATTGTTTTTGTGCCGAGCGCCAAGGAGACAAGCCAAATGCGGAGCAGGGCTTATTCACAGAGACGCTCCTGTCCCAGCTCGGCTGATTCTTGTCACAAACGCAGATACTGCATCAGCTCCATCAGGCGATCTATGAACTCCGTCCCCAGACTCTGCTGCTACTTTCCCTTTCAGGAGAGGAGTTAAACTACTTAGAAAGTGATGGAGACAACAGAGCACCCCTAATGTAGATCTGTCTTTTAGCCAGCTGGCTGAAGAGTCAACCATCGAGCTCCTGTACATGAGCATTAAATGAGCAGTGTGTAAGATTTAGGGGGGGTCTATTATCAGAAATTGAAAAGAATGTACTAGGGCTGGGTATTAGCAAGAACCTGACGATATGATACGTATCGTGATACAGCGGTCATGATTTAATATATCACGATACTGCAAGCAAAGTGATATTTTTCTAATCCTACTATTAAAACACACCACTGTATAAACAGGTTTATCAATACTTACAATAGCACTGCACCCTTGTGCTGCTTGTTAATGTTGGAGTGGAGATGAAAATGGATTACAACACTGACATCTAGTGGTCAGAGGTTTAAACACAACACACAATGATTCACTGTCTGCCAGGAATCTGTGTGTTGGTACTGTGTTTATGAGAATTGTATCACCAAACATAATATCTCCATATTTATTATTTTGATGTTTTCTTACACCACTTGGGTTCATGTTTATGGTAGAATCACTTAAATGATCTTCTTGATGTTAAATGTTCTGGTTGCTGGTTGGTTTTGTGGTTGTGTGTAAATATTCTGGTTGCTGGTTGGTGTTGTGGTTGTGTGTAAATGTTCTGATTGTTTTTGTGGTTGTGTGTAAATATTCTGGTTGGTGTTGTGGTTGTGTGTAAATATTCTGGTTGTTGGTTGGTGTTGTGGTTGTGTGTAAATGTTTTGATTGTTGTTGTGGTTGTGTGTAAATGTTCTGGTTGGTGTTGTGGTTGTGTGTAAATGTTCTGGTTGCTGGTTGGTTTTGTGGTTGTGTGTAAATATTCTGGTTGTTGGTTGGTTTTGTGGTTGTGTGTAAATATTCTGGTTGTTGGTTGGTGTTGTGGTTGTGTGTACATGTTCTGATTGTTGTTGTGGTTGTGTGTAAATATTCTGGTTGTGGTTGTGTGTAAATATTCTGGTTGTTGTTTGGTGTTGTAGTTGTGTGTAAATGTTCTGATTGTTGTTGTGGTTGTGTGTAAATGTTCTGGTTGTTGTTGTGGTTGTGTGTAAATGTTCTGGTTGCTGGTTGGTGTTGTGGTTGTGTGTAAATGTTCTGGTTGGTGTTGTGGTTGTGTGTAAATGTTCTGGTTGTGTGTTGTTGGTGGTTGTGTGTAAATGTTCTGGTTGCTGGTTGTTGTTGTGGTTGTATGTAAATGTTCTGGTTGGTGTTGTGGTTGTGTGTAAATGTTCTGGTTGCTGGTTGGTGTTGTGGTTGTGTGTAAATGTTCTGGTTGCTGGTTGCTGTTGTGGTTGTGTGTAAATGTTCTGGTTGCTGGTTGTTGTTGTGGTGGTGTGTAAATGTTCTGGTTGCTGGTTGGTGTTGTGGTTGTGTGTAAATGTTCTGGTTGTTATGTGAGGTTGTGTGTAAATGTTCTGGTTGCTGGTTGGTGTTGTGGTTGTGTGTAAATGTTCTGGTTGCTGGTTGGTGTTGTGGTTGTGTGTAAATGTTCTGGTTGTGTTGTTGTGGTTGTGTGTAAATGTTCTGGTTGTGGGTTGTGTTGTGTTGTGTGTGTAAATGTTCTGGTTGCTGGTTGGTGTTGTGGTTGTGTGTAAATATTCTGGTTGCTCTTTGGTGTTGTGGTTGTTTGTAAATGTTCTGGTTGCTGGTTGCTGTTGTGGTTGTGTGTAAATGTTCTGGTTGGTGTTGTGGTTGTGTGTAAATGTTCTGGTTGGTGTTGTGGTTGTGTGTAAATGTTCTGGTTGCTGGTTGCTGTTGTGGTTGTGTGTAAATGTTCTGGTTGCTGGTTGCTGTTATGGTTGTGTGTAAATGTTCTGGTTGTTGTTGTGGTTGTGTGTAAATGTTCTGGTTGCTGGTTGTTGTGGTTGTGTGTAAATGTTCTGGTTGGTGTTTTGGTTGTGTGTAAATGTTCTGGTTGTTGTGGTTGTGTGTAAATGTTCTGGTTGCTGGTTGTTGTTGTGGTTGTGTGTAAATATTCTGGTTGCTGGTTGGTGTTGTGGTTGTTTGTAAATGTTCTGGTTGCTGGTTGCTGTTGTGGTTGTGTGCAAATGTTCTGGTTGGTGTTGTGGTTGTGTGTAAATGTGTTCTGGTTGGTGTTGTGGTTGTGTGTGTAAATGTTCTGGTTGCTGGTTGCTGTTGTGGTTGTGTGTGTAAATGTTCTGGTTGCTGGTTGCTGTTATGGTTGTGTGTAAATGTTCTGGTTGTGGTTGTTGTGGTTGTGTGTAAATGTTCTGGGTTGGTGTGTTGTGGTTGTGTGTAAATGTTCTGGTTGCTGGTTGTTGTTGTGGTTGTGTGTAAATGTTCTGGTTGCTGGTTGTTGTTGTGGTTGTGTGTAAATGTTCTGGTTGCTGGCTGGTGTTGTGGTTGTGTGTAAATGTTCTGGTTGTTGTGGTTGTGTGTAAATGTTCTGGTTGCTGGTTGTTGTTGTGGTTGTGTGTAAATGCTCTGGTTGCTGGTTGGTGTTGTGGTTGTGTGTAAATGTTCTGGTTACTGGTTGGTGTTGTGGTTGTGTGTAAATGTTCTGGTTGCTGGTTGGTGTTGTGGTTGTGTGTAAATGTTCTGGTTGCTGGTTGGTGTTGTGTGTTGTGTGTAAATGTTCTGGTTGCTGGTTGGTGTTGTGGTTGTGTGTAAATGTTCTGGTTGTTGTTGTGGTTGTGTGTAAATGTTCTGGTTGCTGGTTGTTGTTGTGGTTGTGTGTAAATGCTCTGGTTGCTGGTTGTTGTTGTGGTTGTGTGTAAATGTTCTGGTTGCTGGTTGGTGTTGTGGTTGTGTGTAAATGTTCTGGTTGCTGGTTGGAGTTGTGGTTGTGTGTAAATGTTCTGGTTGTGTTGTTGTGGTTGTGTGTAAATGTTCTGGTTGCTGGTTGTTGTTGTGGTTGTGTGTAAATGTTCTGGTTGCTGGTTGGTGTTGTGGTTGTGTGTAAATGTTCTGGTTGGTGTTGGTGTTGTGGTTGTGTGTAAATGTTCTGGTTGCTGGTTGTTGTGGTTGTGGTTGTGTGTAAATGTTCTGGTTGCTGGTTGTTGTGGTTGAGGTTGTGTGTAAATGTTGGGGGTGTAAATATTAACCAGTCTGTTACGTAACAGTGTAGGATTTGGAGCTCGGCCCGTTTATCCTCCCTTTTCTGTAAATGCAGAATTTGTATCTAAAGAACAGAGTTTGAGATTCAGGGTATGTACTGTTCTGAGTACTAAACTCTTAGTTCTACACTCAGACACACCTTTAATGAAGAGCGGGATGCGGTTTGAGTGAGTTGGGACAAGTTTCTTTTTGAGGATCCTTTTGAGGATTTCAACCAAACCTGTACACCCAGATCTGGAGCAGATGAACCTCAGATCTGTATTAGCTTGTGCTGGCTCACAGCAGAACCTTCTGGTTAGTCATCTTCAGCACCAGCCCAGTGTTTACAGGCCTGCTTGTGCAGATTGCTCTGGAGCTGGACTTTGAGGCTGGAGTGTGAGTGTGTGTCTGTGTGTGTGTGTGTGTCTGTGTGTGTGTCTGTGTGTGTGTGTGTGTGTGTGTGTTTGTGTGTGTATATGTGTGTGTGTCTGCACCTTTTGCTTGATCCTGTTTTAGTCATATTACAGCAGATGTCACTGGCCACGCCCACCAGCAGGCCTCCATTCATCGCCTTCAGGGTGTGGAGGAGCAGTCGGGACTTGTCGGGAGGCTACTTGCATTCCTGAAGCGGCTGTTTCGCGCAGCTCCTCTCGTCCGCTGTCTCTTTTCTCAGCTGCCGAGGAGTCCAGAGTGCTGCGCTGAGCGAATACAGTTGTGTTTATTTCCTAAACAGAAGACGAGACATCTGCACCCTTCTGTCATTTCCACGTACCGGCAGAGAGTAACACAGCTGGTTTCTTCTGCTGTGTATGTGTGTATGTGTGTGTGTGTATATGTGTGTATCATATGTGTACATATGTGTGTGTATGTGTGTGTCTGTGTGTGTATATAGATATATATATATATATAAATATATATATATAAATATGTATATATATATATATATATGTATATATATATATATATATATATATATATATATATATAAATATATATATATATATATATATAATATATGTATATATATATATATATATGTGTGTGTGTGTGTGTGTGTGTGTGTGTGTGTGTGTGTGTAAGCCAGGTTAAAAACTGTGAATAAATTGAATTCTAAAAAATATTGAGAGCTATGATTGTTGTGAGAAGTAAAACGAAGACGTCTCCGCACCGCTTCTAGGTTACTGTTGTAAGGCCTGGGTACAGACAGGTCAGTGTGGTCAGTCAAGGCTTTCTGCATGCGGTCAGTAATGACCAGGAACCCCTACAAGAATAGATTTTTCACATATTATTAAATTAAATTCATTAATAAGCTCTAAAAGACTTTCAGACCTCTTTTCATGAGCCTGTACTTTTTTTCCTCTGATACCTGGAATTCGTCCCCGGACGGTGTTCTCGTCCTGTTTTTTACAGACTAACTGTAAAGGTGTGGTTAGTTCCAGTTTGTCCACATTTTTTATGAAACAGTGAACAAGTTCAGTGTTATTGCAGCTCTTCTTTTTAGATCTGAGGTTATAACGGATGCTAAGGCTGCACCATATATCCTTTATTAATCATCACAACACAGAACAAGCTAGGGGTGTAAGAAATATTGAAATATCAGGATGTTATGTTTAGTGATACTGTGTCGATTCACAACAACACAGTATCGATACACAGATTCCTGGCAGACAGTGAATCATTGTGTGTTGTGTTTAAATCCTCTGTACCACTAGATGGCATGTTGCAATTTTGTTAATAAAAAATCTCTCAAATAGAAGTTCGGTGTTAGTAGGAGAATGTCATTATGCGCCCTTGCTTGTAGTGGACGCTACACAGCGCCACCTAGTGGAAGTGGTCAGTTGTTGTAGTTCTATCATTTAAGCTTACAGACAGACAACCGGCCTAGAAGTATCCGTACCTCGCTGCAGCCGGACGTCAAGCTTTAGTTTTAATGCTCAGGCGTAACTGGATCTGCTTCAGCTTATCACACAATGTTTTAGCCGCATGTCCATCTACTGACTCCTTCCCAAGATGTTCTTCAGCTTTTCCACACCTCCTCTTCCTCGTCACCTCAAGTGCTCCTCTGGGCCTTTGTGGTTGACTTCAGGTCCGTCACCGTTATTACATAATGAACACTTATTTACGCTGACTGCCGTTGTCTGAGTCAGTCGCTAGTCTCTTTACGTCACACCTGCTTGTTAAGTCTGACGTTACGGTCGTTTCAGGGTCCAGACGCTGCTTCAGATCCCAACAGCAAACAGCAAACGTGGAACCTGTGAACACCTTCATGATCCCTCTAATCACTGCTGAGCTGTCTGTCTGTTCAGCAGCTGCAGTTCTGTGTTCCTAAAAAACTCCTCAGTTCAGACTTTCCTGGTGATGAGAGAGAGAGAGAGAAAAGAGAAGAAAGAGAAGTGAGCGAGAGACATATGCCTACGTACTTACTGAGGAGATGGCAACACTGCTCAGTGCAGGCAATGGGTATTTATATACTATATATATTTTAATAGTTATTTATATATATATATATATTATATATATATTATTTTTATATATATATATATTATATTTATTTTATTTATTTATTTACAGAGCAGATACTATTTGTGAGGTGGGTCATTGCGCAGCACTGCCGTGACACTGAAGTGGTTGCTGGTGTGAGTGGATCAGACACCAGCTAGGAGTGCTGATGCTGGAGTGTTTTTTAAACACTGTGGGTCCACTCTCCTGGTCCACTTCTGTGGTGACACGCCTACTTACTCTGGTCCACCTTGTAGATTTTATGACTTTTTTATTTTGTGTAAATTTTTTCTTCTTCCCCACTTCTTGTTTCAGAGACAGTAGCTCATTCTGCTGGATGCCAAGTTTGTGTTCTCTCAGTTTTCGATCAGTGCGACACAGGACGCCGCCCACAGGACACTGCTGTGTTACTGGATAGTTTTGGCTTGGAGGCGGAGTCTCAGTGTTGAGGTGTGAATTGTGATGGTGTTTAACACCACTCCAGCAAGCTGCACTTCTTGTGTCTGGATTCCACTCACTCACCAGCACAACAACTACTAACCACCACACCATTGTCAGTGGCACTGCTATCAGTGCTGGATGTATTCCACTCCTATTAGTACCTGCTCTTGTGGTGGTCCATGTGGGGGGTCCTGATATTAAAGAACAGAGTATTAAGTGTACAGAGAATCAGATGAACTACAGTCTGTAAGAGTAGGTCCTGTATGGTCAGTGGAGCTGATACAGTGGACAGTGACTGGAAGGTCCTGTATGGTTGTGGTGAGGTCGCTGTATGGTCAGTGGAGCTGATACAGTGGACAGTGAGTGGAGGTCCAGTATGGACAGTGTTGAGCTGATACAGTGATATGAATGGAGGTCCAGTATGTCAGTGAAGCTGATACATGGACAGTGAGTGAGGTTCCTGTATAACAGAGGAGCTATACAGTGGACAGTGAGTGGAGGTCTGTATGGTCAGTGGAGCTGATACAGTGGACAGTGAGTGGAGGTCCTGTATGGTCAGTGGAGCTGATACAGTGGACAGTGATTGTAGGTCCTGTATGGTCAGTGGAGCTGATACAGTGGACCGTGAGTGTAGCTGCTGTATGGCCAGTGGAGCTGATACAGTGGACAGTGAGTGTAGCTCCTGTATGGTCAGTGGAGCTGATACAGTGGACTGTGAGTGGAGGTCCTGTATGGTCAATAGAGCTGATACAGTGGACAGTGAGTGTAGCTGCTGTATGGTCAGTGGAGCTGATACAGTGGACAGTGAGTGGAGGTTCTATGTGGTCAGTGGAGCTGATACAGTGGACAGTGAGTGTAGGTCCTGTATGGTCAGTGGAGCTGATACAGTGGACAGTGAGTGTAGGTCCTGTATGGTCAGTGGAGTTGATACAGTGGACAGTGAGTGGAGGTCCTGTATGGTCAGTGGAGCTGATACAGTGGACAGTGAGTGGAGGTCCTGTATGGTCAGTGGAGCTGATACAGTGGACAGTGAGTGGAGGTCCTGTATGGTCAGTGGAGCTGATACAGTGGACAGTGAGTGTAGGTCCTGTATGGTCAGTGGAGCTGATACAGTGGACAGTGAGTGTAGGTCCTGTATGATCAGTGGAGCTGATACAGTGGACAGTGAGTGGAGGTCCTGTATGGTCAGTGGAGCTGATACAGTGGACAGTGAGTGTAGGTCCTGTATGGTCAGTGGAGCTGATACAGTGGACAGTGAGTGTAGGTCCTTTATGGTCAGTGGAGCTGATACAGTGGACAGTGAGTGTAGGTCCTGTATGGTCAGTGGAGCTGATACAGTGGACAGTGAGTGGAGGTCCTGTATGGTCAGTGGAGCTGATACAGTGGACAGTGAATGGAGGTCCTGTATGATCAGTGGAGCTGATACAGTGGACAGTGAGTGGAGGTCCTGTATGGTCAGTGGAGCTGATACAGTGGACAGTGAGTGGAGGTCCTGTATGATCAGTGTAGCTGATACAGTGGACAGTGAGTGGAGGTCCTGTATGGTCAGTGGAGCTGATACAGTGGACAGTGAGTGGAGGTCCTGTATAGTCAGTGGAGCTGATACAGTGAGTGGAGGTCCTGTATGGTCAGTGGAGCTGATACAGTGGACAGTGAGTGGAGGTCCTGTATGGTCAGTGGAGCTGATACAGTGGACAGTGAGTGTAGGTCCTGTATGGTCAGTGGAGCTGTTACAGTGGACAGTGAGTGGAGGTCCTGTATGATCAGTGGACCATAGTTTTCTATTATATGAACAATCTCTTTCTTTATCTCCCTCAGGCCTCACAATGGGGGGAGCGAAGAGTAAGACGAAAGACCCCGGCCAGAGGTCCCTGAGTCTGGATGGCACCATTGGTATGGGCTCCTCTAGCGGACATCACTTCAGCTCTGGCCCTCAGACCCAGACACCCAATCGGAGCCCTGCGGTGGGAACAAGTACACAGAGCAACGCCTATCACACCACCAATGCAGAGCTGGCCCTGTTCGGGGGCGTCGAACACCCGGGGAGCTTCATTTCCCCACAAAGAGGTGAGTATTAAATACTCACTGGTGATGAAGCTGCTCAGGCAGTTTTCGACTGGTCACTGTCCAACAGTGCTAGCTTACTCCACCCTCATACAGAACTAGCATTATCAACCAGCTTTTATATGACGCTAACTGGACCAATATGATGGATAAAGGGATGAAGGAACAGTGTTGGTGATGAAGGAATGAAAGAATGAAGGAAGTGTTGGTGAAGAAGGAATGAAAGAATGAAGGAACAGTGTTGATGATGAAGGAATGAAAGAATGAAGGAACAGTGTTGGTGATAAAGGAATGAAACAATGAAGGAACAGTATTGGTGATGATAAAGGGATGAAGGAACAGTGTTGGTAATGATAAAGGAATAATGGGATGAAGGAACAGTGTTAGTAATGATAAAGGAATAAAGGGATGAAGGAACAGTGTTGGTGGTGATAAAGGGATGAAGGAACAGTGTTGGTGATAAAAGAATGAAAGAATGAAGGAACAGTGTTGGTGATGATAAAGGAATGAAGTGATGAAGGAACTGTGTTGGTGATGATAAAGGAATGAAAGAATGAAGGAACAGTGTTGGTGGTGATAAAGGAATGAAGGAACAGTGTTGGTGATAAAGGAATGAAAGAATGAAGGAAAAGTGTTGGTGATAAAGGAATGAAGGAACAGTGTTGGTGATGATAAAGGAATGAAAGAATGAAGGAACAGTGTTGGTGATAAAGGAATGAAACAATGAAGGAACAGTGTTGGTGATGATAAAGGAATGAAGGAACAGTATTTGTGATGATAAATGAATGAAGGAACAGTGTTGTTGGTGATAAAGGAATGAAAGAATGAAGGAACAGTGTTGGGGATGATGAAAGAATGAAGGAACAGTGTTGGTGAATAAGGAATGAAAGAATGAAGGAACAGTGTTGGGGATGATGAAAGAATGAAGGAACAGTGTTGGTGAATAAGGAATGAAAGAATGAAGGAACAGTGTTGGTGGTGATAAAGGGATGAAGGAACAGTGTTGGTGATGATAAAGGAATGAAAGAATGCAGGAACAATGTTGGTGATAAAGGAATGAAGGAACAGTGTTGGTGGTGATAAAGGAATGAAAGAATGAAGGAACAGTGTTGGTGATGATGAAAGAATGAAGGAACAGTGTTGGTGGTGATAAAGGGATGTAGGAACAGTGTTGGTGATGATAAAAGAATGAAGGGATGAAGGAACAGTGTTGGTGATGATAAAGGAATAAAGGGTTGAAGGAACAGTGTTGGTGGTGATATAGGAATAAAGGGATGAAGGAACAGTGTTGGTAATGATAAAGGAATAAAGGGATGTAGGAACAGTGTTGGTGGTGATAAAGGAATAAAGGGATGAAGGAACAGTGTTGGTGGTGATAAAGGAATAAAGGGATGAAGGAACAGTGTTGGTAATGATAAAGGAATGAAGGGATGTAGGAACAGTGTTGGTGGTGATAAAAGAATTAAGGGATGAAGGAACAGTGTTGGTGGTGATAAAGGAATAAAGGGATGAAGGAACAGTGTTGGTAATGATAAAGGAATGAAGGGATGAAGGAACAGTGTTGGTGATGATAAATGAATAAAGGGATGAAGGAACAGTGTTGGTAATGATAAACGAATGAAGGTATATATGAACAGTATTGGTAATGATAAAGGAATGAAGGGATGTAGGAACAGTGCTGGTGGTAATAAAGGAATAAAGGGATGAAGGAACAGTGTTGGTGGTGATAAAGGAATGAAGGGATGTAGGAACAGTGTTGGTGATGATAAAGTAATAAAGGGATGAAGGAACAGTGTCGGTGGTGATAAAGGAATAAAGGCATGAAGGAACAGTGTTGGTAATGATAAAGGAATAAAGGGATGTAGGAACAGTGTTGGTGGTGATAAAGGAATAAAGGGATGAAGGAACAGTGTTGGTGGTGATAAAGGAATAAAGGGATGATGGAACAGTGTTGGTAATGATAAAGGAATAAAGGGATGAAGGAACAGTGTTGGTAATGATAAAGGAATAAAGGGATGTAGGAACAGTGTTGGTGGTGATAAAGGAATAAAGGGATGAAGGAACAGTGTTTGTGATGATAAAGGAATAAGGGGATGAAGGAACAGTGTTGGTAATGATAAAGGAATGAAGGGATGAAGGAACAGTGTTGCTGGTGATAAAGGAATGAAGGGATGAAGGAACAGTGTTGGTGATGATAAAGGAATAAAGGGATGTAGGAACAGTGTTGGTGGTGATAAAGGAATAAGGGGATGAAGGAACAGTGTTGGTGGTGATAAAGGAATAAAGGGATGAAGGAACAGTGTTGGTAATGATAAAAGAATAAAGGGATGTAGGAACAGTGTTGGTGGTGATAAAAGAATTAAGGAATGAAGGAACAGTGTTGGTGGTGATAAAGGAATAAAGAGATGAAGGAACAGTGTTGGTAATGATTAAGGAATAAAGGGATGTAGGAACAGTGTTTGTAGTGATAAAGGAATAAAGGGATGAAGGAACAGTGTTTGTGATGATAAAGGAATAAGGGGATGTAGGAACTGTGTTGGTGGTGATGAAGGAACAGTGTTGGTAATGATAAAGGAATAAAGGGATGAAGGAACAGTGTTGGTGGTGATAAAGGAATGAAAGAATGAAGGAACAGTGTTGGTGATGATGAAAGAATGAAGGAACAGTGTTGGTGAATAAGGAATGAAAGAATGAAGGAACAGTGTTGGTGGTGATAAAGGGATGAAGGAACAGTGTTGGTGATGATAAAGGAAGGAAAGAATGCAGGAACAATGTTGGTGATAAAGGAATGAAGGAACAGTGTTGGTGGTGATAAAGGAATGAAAGAATGAAGGAACAGTGTTGGTGAATAAGGAATGAAAGAATGAAGGAACAGTGTTGGTGGTGATAAAGGGATGAAGGAACAGTGTTGGTGATGATAAAGGAATGAAAGAATGAAGGAACAGTGTTGGTGATGATAAAGGAATAAAGGGATGAAGGAACAGTATTCGTAATGATAAAGGAATAAAGGGATGAAGGAACAGTGTTGGTGGTGATAAAGGAATAAAGGGATGAAGGAACAGTGTTGGTAATGATAAAGGAATGAAGGGATGTAGGAACAGTGTTGGTGGTGATAAAAGAATTAAGGGATGAAGGAACAGTGTTGGTGGTGATAAAGGAATAAAGGGATGAAGGAACAGTGTTGGTAATGATAAAGGAATGAAGGGATGAAGGAACAGTGTTGGTGATGATAAATGAATAAAGGGATGAGGGAACAGTGTTGGTAATGATAAACGAATGAAGGTATATATGAACAGTATTGGTAATGATAAAGGAATGAAGGGATGTAGGAACAGTGTTGGTGGTAATAAAGGAATAAAGGGATGAAGGAACAGTGTTGGTGGTGATAAAGGAATGAAGGGATGTAGGAACAGTGTTGGTGATGATAAAGTAATAAAGGGATGAAGGAACAGTGTCGGTGGTGATAAAGGAATAAAGGGATGAAGGAACAGTGTTGGTAATGATAAAGGAATAAAGGGATGTAGGAACAGTGTTGGTGGTGATAAAGGAATAAAGGGATGAAGGAACAGTGTTGGTGGTGATAAAGGAATAAAGGGATGATGGAACAGTGTTGGTAATGATAAAGGAATAAAGGGATGTAGGAACAGTGTTGGTAATGATAAAGGAATAAAGGGATGTAGGAACAGTGTTGGTGGTGATAAAGGAATAAAGGGATGAAGGAACAGTGTTTGTGATGATAAAGGAATAAGGGGATGAAGGAACAGTGTTGGTGGTGATAAAGGAATAAAGGGATGAAGGAACAGTGTTGCTGGTGATAAAGGAATGAAGGGATGAAGGAACAGTGTTGGTGATGATAAAGGAATAAAGGGATGTAGGAACAGTGTTGGTGGTGATAAAGGAATAAGGGGATGAAGGAACAGTGTTGGTGGTGATAAAGAAATAAAGGGATGAAGGAACAGTGTTGGTAATGATAAAGGAATAAAGGGATGAAGGAACAGTTTTGGTGGTGATAAAGGAATGAATGGATGAAGGGACAGTGTTGGTGGTGATAAAGGAATAAAGGGATGAAGGAACAGTGTTGGTAATGATAAAGGAATAAAGGGATGTAGGAACAGTGTTTGTAGTTATAAAGGAATAAAGGGATGAAGGAACAGTGTTTGTGATGATAAAGGAATAAGGGGATGTAGGAACAGTGTTGGTGATGATAAAGGTATAAAGGGATGAAGGAACAGTGTTGGTGTGATAAAGGAATAAGGGGATGAAGGAACAGTGTTGGTAATGATAAAGGAATAAAGGGATGTAGGAACAGTGTTGGTGGTGATAAAGGAATAAAGGGATGAAGGAACAGTGTTGGTGGTGATAAAGGAATAAAGGGATGAAGGAACAGTGTTGGTAATGATAAAGGAATAAAGGGATGAAGGAACAGTGTTGGTGGTGATAAAGTAATAAGGGGATGAAGGAACAGTGTTGGTGATGATAAAGGAATAAAGGGATGTAGGAACAGTGTTAGTGGTGATAAAGGAATAAAGGGATGAAGGAACAGTGTTGGTGGTGATAAAGGAATAAAGGGATGAAGGAACAGTGTTGGTGGTGATAAAAAAATAAAGTTATGAAGGAACAGTGTTGGTGGTGTTAAAGGAATAAAGGGATGAAGGAACAGTGTTGGTAATGATAAAGGAATAAAGGGATGTAGGAACAGTGTTGGTGGTGATAAAGGAATAAAGGGATGAAGGAACAGTGTTGGTAATGATAAAGGAATGAAGGAATATAGGAACAGTGTTGGTAATGATAAAGGAATGAAGGGATGTAGGAACAGTGTTGGTGATGATAAAGGAATAAAGGGATGAAGGAACAGTGTTGGTAATGATAAAGGAATGAAGGGATGTAGGAACAGTGTTGGTGATGATAAAGGAATAAAGGGATGAAGGAACAGTGTTGGTGGTGATAAAGGAATAAAGGGATGAAGGAACAGTGTTGGTGGTGATAAAGGAATAAAGGGATGAAGGAACAGTGTTGGTGGTGATAAAGGAATGAAGGGATGTAGGAACAGTGTTGGTGATGATAAAGGAATAAAGGGATGAAGGAACAGTGTTGGTGGTGATAAAGGAATAAAGGGATGAAGGAACAGTGTTTTTCATGATAAAGGAATAAGGGGATGAAGGAACAGTGTTAGTGGTGATAAAGGAATAAAGGGATGAAGGAACAGTGTTGGTGGTGATAAAGGAATAAAGGGATGAAGGAACAGTGTTGGTGATGATAAAAAAATAAAGTTATGAAGGAACAGTGTTGGTGGTGTTAAAGGAATAAAGGGATGAAGGAACAGTGTTGGTAATGATAAAGGAATAAAGGGATGTAGGAACAGTGTTGGTGGTGATAAAGGAATAAAGGGATGAAGGAACAGTGTTGGTAATGATAAAGGAATGAAGGAATATAGGAACAGTGTTGGTAATGATAAAGGAATGAAGGGATGTAGGAACAGTGTTGGTGATGATAAAGGGATGAAGGAACAGTGTTGGTAATGATAAAGGAATGAACGGATGTAGGAACAGTGTTGGTGATGATAAAGGAATAAAGGGATGAAGGAACAGTGTTGGTGGTGATAAAGGAATAAAGGGATGAAGGAACAGTGTTGGTAATGATAAAGGAATACAGGGATGTAGGAACAGTGTTGGTGGTGATAAAGGAATAAAGGGATGAAGGAACAGTGTTTTTCATGATAAAGGAATAAGGGGATGAAGGAACAGTGTTAGTGGTGATAAAGGAATAAAGGGATGAAGGAACAGTGTTGGTGGTGATAAAGGAATAAAGGGATGAAGGAACAGTGTTGGTGATGATAAAGGAATAAAGGGATGAAGGAACAGTGTGGGCGATGATAAAGGAATAAAGGGATGAAGGAACAGTATTGGTGATGATAAAGGAATAAAGGAATGAAGGAACAGTGTTGGTGATGATAAAGGAATAAAGGGATGAAGGAACAGTGTTGGTGGTGATAAAGGAATAAAGGGATGAAGGAACAGTGTTAGTGGTGATAAAGGAATAAAGGGATGAAGGAACAGTGTTGGTGGTGATAAAGGAATAAAGCGATGAAGGAACAGTGTTGGTGGTGATAAAAAAATAAAGTCATGAAGGAACAGTGTTGGTGGTGTTAAAGGAACAAAGGGATGAAGGAACAGTGTTGGTAATGATAAAGGAATAAAGGGATGTAGGAACAGTGTTGGTGGTGATAAAGGAATAAAGGGATGAAGGAACAGTGTTGGTAATGATAAAGGAATGAAGGAATATAGGAACAGTGTTGGTAATGATAAAGGAATGAAGGGATGTAGGAACAGTGTTGGTGATGATAAAGGAATAAAGGGATGAAGGAACAGTGTTGGTAATGATAAAGGAATGAAGGGATGTAGGAACAGTGTTGGTGATGATAAAGGAATAAAGGGATGAAGGAACAGTGTTGGTGGTGATAAAGGAATAAAGGGATGAAGGAACAGTGTTGGTGGTGATAAAGGAATAAGGGGATGAAGGAACAGTGTTTGTGATGATAAAGGAATAAAGGGATGTAGGAACAGTGTTGGTGGTGATAAAGGAATAAAGGGATGAAGGAACAGTGTTGGTGGTGATAAAGGAATAAAGAGATGAAGGAACAGTGTTGGTAATGATAAAGGAATAAAGGGATGTAGGAACAGTGTTGGTAATGATAAAGGAATACAGGGATGTAGGAACAGTGTTGGTGGTGATAAAGGAATAAAGGGATGAAGGAACAGTGTTGGTGATGATAAAGGAATAAGGGGATGAAGGAACAGTGTTAGTGGTGATAAAGGAATAAAGGGATGAAGGAACAGTGTTGGTGGTGATAAAGGAATAAAGGGATGAAGGAACAGTGTTGGTGATGATAAAGGAATAAAGGGATGAAGGAACAGTGTGGGCGATGATAAAGGAATAAAGGGATGAAGGAACAGTATTGGTGATGATAAAGGAATAAAGGAATGAAGGAACAGTGTTGGTGATGATAAAGGAATAAAGGGATGAAGGAACAGTGTTGGTGGTGATAAAGGAATAAAGGGATGAAGGAACAGTGTTGGTGGTGATAAAAGAATTAAGGGATGAAGGAACATTGTTGGTGGTGATAAAGGAATAAAGAGATGAAGGAACAGTGTTGGTAATGATAAAGGAATAAAGGGATGTAGGAACAGTGTTTGTAGTGATAAAGGAATAAAGGGATGAAGGAACAGTGTTTGTGATGATAAAGGAATAAGGGGATGTAGGAACTGTGTTGGTGGTGATGAAGGAACAGTGTTGGTAATGATAAAGGAATAAAGGGATGTAGGAACAGTGTTGGTGGTGATAAAGGAATAAAGGGATGAAGAAACAGTGTTGGTAATGATAAAGGAATAAAGGGATGTAGGAACAGTGTTGGTAATGATAAAGGAATAAAGGGATGTAGGAACAGTGTTGGTGGTGATAAAAGAATAAAGGGATGAAGGAACAGTGTTTGTGATGATAAAGGAATAAAGGGATGTAGGAACAGTGTTGGTGGTGATAAAAGAATAAAGGGATGAAGGAACAGTGTTGGTGATGATAAAGGAATAAAGGGATGAAGGAACAGTGTTGGTAATGATAAAGGAATGAAGGAATATAGGAACAGTGTTGGTAATGATAAAGGAATAAAGGGATGAAGGAACAGTGTTGGTGATGATAAAGGAATAAGGGGATGAATGAACAGTGTTGGTGATGATAAAGGAATAAAGGGATGAAGGAACAGTGTTTGTCGTGATAAAGGAATAAGGGGATGAAGGAACAGTGTTTGTCGTGATAAAGGAATAAAGGGATGAAGGAACAGTGTTGGTGGTGATGAAGGAATAAAGGGATGAAGGAACAGTGTTGGTGATGATAAAGGAATAAAGGGATGAAGGAACAGTGTGGGCGATGATAAAGGAATAAAGGGATGAAGGAACAGTGTTGGTGATGATAAAGGAATAAAGGAATGAAGGAACAGTGTTGGTGATGATAAAGGAATAAAGGGATGAAGGAACAGTGTTGGTGATGATAAAGGAATAAAGGGATGAAGGAACAGTGTTGGTGATGATAAAGGGATGAAGGAACAGTGTTGGTGGTGATAAAGGAATAAGGGGACATAGGAACAGTGTTGCTGGTGATAAAGGAATAAAGGGATGAAGGAACAGTGTTTGTGATGATAAAGGAATAAAGGGATGTAGGAACAGTGTTGGTGGTGATAAAGGAATAAAGGGATGAAGGAACAGTGTTGGTGGTGATAAAGGAATAAAGAGATGAAGGAACAGTGTTGGTAATGATAAAGGAATAAAGGGATGTAGGAACAGTGTTGGTAATGATAAAGGAATACAGGGATGTAGGAACAGTGTTGGTGGTGATAAAGGAATAAAGGCATGAAGGAACAGTGTTTGTCGTGATATAGGAATAAGGGGATGATGGAACAGTGTTAGTGGTGATAAAGGAATAAAGGGATGAAGGAACAGTGTTGGCGGTGATAAAGGAATAAAGGGATGAAGGAATAAAGGGATGAAGGAACAGTGTGGGCGATGATAAAGGAATAAAGGGATGAAGGAACAGTGTTGGTGATGATAAAGGAATAAAGGAATGAAGGAACAGTGTTGGTGATGATAAAGGAATAAAGGGATGAAGGAACATTGTTGGTGATGATAAAGGAATAAGGGGATGAAGGAACAGTGTTGGTGATGATAAAGGGATAAAGGAACAGTGTTGGTGATGATAAAGGAATAAGGGGATGAAGGAACAGTGTTGGTGGTGATAAAGAAATAAAGGGATGAAGGTACAGTGTTGGTGGTGATAAAGGAATAAAGGGATGAAGGAACAGTGTTGGTGGTGATAAAGGAATGAAGGGATGAAGGAACAGTGTTGGTGATGATAAAGAAATAAAGGGATGAAGGAACAGTGTTGGTGATGATAAAGGTATAAAGGGATGAAGGAACATTGTTGGTGATGATAAAGGAATAAAGGGATGAAGGAACAGTTTTGGTGATGATAAAGGGATGAAGGAACAGTGTTGGTGATGATAAAGGAATAAAGGGATGAAGGAACAGTGTTGGTAATGATAAAGGAATGAAGGGATGAAGGAACAGTGTTGGTGATGATAAAGGAATAAAGGGATGAAGGAACAGTGTTGGTGGTGATAAAGGAATAAAGGGATGAACGAACAGTGTTGGTAATGATAAAGGAATGAAGGGATGAAGGAACAGTCTTGGTGGTGATAAAGGAATAAAGGGATGAAGGAACAGTGTTGATAATGATAAAGGAATGAAGGGATGAAGGAACAGTGTTTGTAATGATAAAGGAATGAAGGGATATAGGAACAGTATTGGTAATGATAAAGGAATGAAAGGATGTAGGAACAGTGTTGGTGGTAATAAAGGAATAAAGGGATGAAGGAACAGTGTTGGTGGTGATAAAGGAATAAGGGGATGTAGGAACAGTGTTAGTGGTGATAAAGGGATGAAGGAACAGTGTTGGTGGTGATAAAGGAATAAAGGGATGAAGGAACAGTGTTGGTGGTGATAAAGGAATGAAGGAACAGTGTTGGTGATAAAGGAATGAAAGAATGAAGGAACAATGTTGGTGGTGATAAAGGAATAAAGGGATGAAGGAACTGTGTTGGTGATGATAAAGGAATGAAAGAATGAAGGAACAGTGTTGGTGGTGATAAAGGAATTAAGGAACAGTGTTGGTGATAAAGGAATGAAAGAATGAAGGAACAGTGTTGGTGATGATAAAGGAATGAAAGAATGAAGGAACAGTGTTGGTGATAAAGGAATGAAACAATGAAGGAACAGTGTTGGTGATGATAAAGGAATGAAGGAACCGTATTGGTGATGATAAATGAATGAAGGAACAGTGTTGGTAGTGATAAAGGAATGAAAGAATGAAGGAACAGTGTTGGTGATGATGAAAGAATGAAGGAACAGTGTTGGTGATTAAGGAATGAAAGAATGAAGGAACAGTGTTAGTGGTGATAAAGGGATGAAGGAACAGTGTTGGTGATGATAAAGGAATAAAGGGATGAAGGAACAGTGTTGGCGATAATAAAGGAATAAGGGGATGAAGGAACAGTGTTAGTGGTGATAAAGGAATAAAGGGATGAAGGAACAGTGTTGGTGGTGATAAAGGAATAAAGGGATGAAGGAACAGTGTTGGTAATGATAAAGGAATGAAGGAATATAGGAACAGTGTTGGTAATGATAAAGGAATGAAGGGATGTAGGAACAGTGTTGGTGATGATAAAGGAATAAAGGGATGAAGGAACAGTGTTGGTGGTGTTAAAGGAATAAAGGGATGAAGGAACAGTGTTGGTGGTGTTAAAGGAATAAAGGGATGAAGGAACAGTGTTGGTGATGGTGATAAAGGAATAAAGGAATGAAGGAACAGTGTTGGTGATGATAAAGGAATAAAGGGATGAAGAAACTGTGTTGGTGATGATAAAGGAATAAAGGACTGTAGGAACAGTGTTGGTGATGATAAAGGAATGAAGGGATGAAGGAACAGTGTTGATAATGATAAAGGAATAAAGGGGTGTAGGAACAGTGTTGGTGATGATAAAGGAATAAAGGGATGTAGGAACAGTGTTGGTGATGATAAAGGAACAAAAGGTTGAAGGAACAGTGTTGGTGGTGATAAAGGAATGAAGGGATGATGGAACAGTGTTGGTGATGATAAAGGAATAAAGGAATGAAAGAACAGTGTTGGTGGTGATAAAGGAATGAAGGGATGAAGGAACATTGTTGGTGATGATAAAGGAATAAAGGGATGAAGGAACAGTGTTGGTGATGATAAAGGAACAAAAGGTTGAAGGAACAGTGTTGGTGGTGATAAAGGAATGAAGGGATGAAGGAACAGTGTTGGTGATGATAAAGGAACAAAAGGTTGAAGGAACAGTGTTGGTGGTGATAAAGGAATGAAGGGATGATGGAACAGTGTTGGTGATGATAAAGGGATGAAGGAACAGTGTTGGTGGTGATAAAGGAATAAAGGGATGAAAGAACAGTGTTGGTGGTGATAAAGGAATGAAGGGATGAAGGAACAGTGTTGGTGATGATAAATGAATAGAGGGATGAAGGGACAGTGTTGGTGGTGATAAAGGAATAAAGGGAAGAAGGAACAGTGTTGGTGATGATAAAGGAATGAAGGGATGAAGGAACAGTGTTGGTGGTGATGAAGGAATGAAGGGATGAAGGAACAGTGTTGGTGATGATAAAGGAATGAAGGGATGAAGGAACAGTGTTGGTGATGATAAAGGAATGAAGGGATGAAGGAACAGTGTTGGTGATGATAAAGGAATAAAGGGATGAAGGAACAGTGTTGGTGATGATAAAGGAATAAGGGGATGAATGAACAGTGTTGGTGATGATAAAGGAATAAAGGGATGAAGGAACAGTGTTTGTCGTGATAAAGGAATAAGGGGATGAAGGAACAGTGTTTGTCGTGATAAAGGAATAAAGGGATGAAGGAACAGTGTTGGTGGTGATGAAGGAATAAAGGGATGAAGGAACAGTGTTGGTGATGATAAAGGAATAAAGGGATGAAGGAACAGAGTTGGTGATGATAAAGGAATGAAGGGATGAAGGAACAGTGTTGGTGATGATAAAGGAATGAAGGGATGAAGGAACAGTGTTGGTGATGATAAAGGAATGAAGGGATGAAGGAACAGTGTTGGTGATGATAAAGGAATAAAGGGATGAAGGAACAGTGTTGGTGGTAATAAAGGAATAAGGGGATGAAGGGACAGTGTTGGTGATGATAAAGGAATAAAGGGATGAAGGAACAGTGTTGGTGGTGATAAAGGAATGAAGGGATGAAGGAACAGTGTTGGTGGTGATAAAGGAATAAAGGGATGAAGGAACAGTGTTGGTAATGATAAAGGAATGAAGGGATGAAGGAACAGTGTTGGTGATGATAAAGGAATAAAGGGATGAAGGAACAGTGTTGGTAATGATAAAGGAATAAAGGGATGAAGGAACAGTGTTGGTGATGATAAAGGAATAAAGGGATGAAGGAACAGTGTTGGTAATGATAAAGGAGTGAAGGGATGAAGGAACAGTGTTGGTGATGATAAAGGAATAAAGGGATGAAGGAACAGTGTTGGTAATGATAAAGGAATGAAGGGATGAAGGAACAGTGTTGGTAATGATAAAGGAATAAAGGGATGAAGGAACAGTGTTGGTAATGATAAAGGAATAAAGGGATGAAGGAACAGTGTTGGTAATGATAAAGGAGTGTTTCACACCAAACCAGCCTAAACTAATTAATTTGTGTGTAGAATATTTCATTAAATTGTGTGTAATTTTATTAAATATTGATCAAAATGTGCTGACTTCTGTTCAACCTAAGGTTTAACCAGAGCTGTCTGTTTCTCACAGGGGGCGTCACCACCTTCGTGGCTTTGTATGATTATGAATCTCGGACATCTGCAGACCTCACGTTCAAGAAAGGCGAACGACTACAGATCCTCAACAACACGTAAGTGAAATGTCTTCACAGAGTTTAAGGCAGCGCTCAAGACCAATTCATTGTCGGGTCTCTTCATTTTTCTTCCTGAATGAGAAAGAGGAATTAATATGCATGTCTGTGTCCAGACAGTCTGATTCCTAGTCAGCAGGGAGTAAAGTCAGACTCTGAGTCATCCAGTTCAGGAAAAACAGTTCCGCTTACAGAAATACCGCATGATTCATGAAGATCTAGGCATGAACTGATTGTACTGATTCACAAAATATATACACAGCATGGCCAAAAATATGTGGACACTCAACCATCAAGCCCATATGAGTTTTCCATGGGCACAACATAACAAAACCATTGACACTGAAATCTTCCACTCTTCTGGGAAGCTCTCTGTAAGATGTGTGTACCTGTGAGGTCATGTGACCATCTGTGTAGCATTAACATCATCTTTCACAGATTCATCCATCAGACCCCTAGATAGTGAAGCGTGATTCATTCATCTCTCCAGGGTCCAGTGGTGGAGCTTTACACCGCTGCCTTGCATTGCTGAGAGATCTTAGGCTTGTGTGCGGCTGCTTGGTTTGCAAACACATTTCATGAAGCTCCTAATGTTACTTCCAGGGAAAGTTTAGTTGTCTTATTTTAAGAGAAAGGTGATCAGCGATCAGAATCAACCTCAAAAACGCTGATTGGTCCATCTCTTATATATATATATATATATATATATATATATATATATATATATATATATATATATATATATATATATATATATGATATCTGATGAGTTGTAACAGACAGTGTGGCATTTCAAAAACCTCATTGTAATTAAATATGCTGTCCGGAAGTGTTTTTATATATACTGTATAATTGTACTGAGTTAAGAAGAAAAAATTGTTATATTGTTCTGCTGTATTGACACCTATAATGCTGTATTTGATGAAGTCAGTCCTGACTAACAGGAGGCACTGTCCCGTCTCGGTACAACTAACAGCATCAGATTCTTTACATTCTTTAATAAGTTCAGTTAACAGGCTGCATGATGTCCTCATGCAGCGCTACACCAACGAATCTGGCGAATATTTAATATCACACCCACACCGTGCCTGCCAAATCAAAGCACTGCGCAATAGTAAAACCACAGGAACATACCCTTCCAGCTACATCAGAACATCCTTCAATATCATATTCACTCGTATTCAGTATGCTGTTTCTGTTCTGATCTTTACTCTCTTCGTTCATATCTCCACTTCCGCTTATTTTGTTAACCAATACCAGCATTTAGTTTCAGTTTGTTAGGTAGTGTTGGCCTTAAGTGGAATACCACCACTTTTTCAATAAAATTGAATACAGGTTTATTTGTATGGAGCTTCTTACAACAGTGTTGTCTCAAAGCAGCTTTACAGAAGTTTGAAAACTTACAGTTACAACATGCATCCCCCAGTAGGGGTGGGCGATATGGCCCTACAATAATATCACAATATTTCATGATATTTTTGTGATAGCGATACTCTTGGTGATATGACAAAACATTGAATTAAAAAAATATTTAAAGAATACACTATTGCAACAAAATGAAAATTAAGTTGTATTATTGAATACAATATGATATGGCACACCCCTAACTCAGATATTAAAAAATACAAGAATTTATCAGATTGTAACAGAAGTCAATGATCCAGAATGTCAGGATACTAAATAATGAACTCCAAATATCTCCATATATCCAGGACTGAAGTAAAGTGAATGATACTGAACAGATAAAATCTGTCTCTAGTAGATATATGATGGGAAATGAGAAAAGTGTGAATGTTTCTTTTTCTAAAACAGTAAAAGTAGTACCTGATGTGATAATTAGTGATGGGTGATATGGCATGATATTTCAGGGTATAATATCGTTCACCATATTCAAATATGTTGGTGATAACGATATGGCACACCCCTATTCCCCAGTGAGCAAGCTAGCCGCAACGGAGGCAAAGAAGAACTTCCTCAGACTGGAGTAAGAAACCTCACGAGGGGAGACCCATCCTCCTCTGGTCAAACAGTACTTACAGGTTATTAAACCAAGTTCAGAATAAAAGATGAAGAGAGTCTCTGTTTGAAGTCTGGATGGTAAAATATTTAGAAGCTGCACTGGTAGAGGCAGTCTCTGACTGAGGCAGTCTCTAACTGAAGCAGTGTAAAACGTGGGAGTGAACTGAAACAGTTCCATCATGTCTTAATGCTGGTACATCTGGATGACACAGTGATGCAGTCGAGGGTGTAGCAGATGGTATGAATGGAGAGCTGGCTGGTGATGTGTGAGGAGGAGACCCTGATGGTCAGTCCTCCAACAGTGTTCAGTTGGATGGGAGGGCGGTCAATGTCTCAGGAAGAAAGATAAAGAGAGAAAACAAGTTCTGCTCAGGAGTATCACTGAAGATAATATGAAATAAATAAATAAACAATTTCAAAACTTGTGAGAAGGGCTGTGAGAAGTGTCTGCAGAGCCGCAGATTAACGCCAGGAGGTTTAGGCCATTCGTCACGTATGCAGTAGATGGATGTAGACGGAGAGTGTTCATAGTTCAAAGCGTACATATTGTCGCTGTCCAATGAAAAACAAGTTCCTCCAAATTTACTTTGCAACTTTACAGGAGACGCCAAAAACGGTCTTAACTTTCAATGTAAGTCAATGAAACCAGAAATTTGTCTTAATGATTTTGTAGCATTTTCTTTGGTCCATTCATCATGAAATTTTCAATCAATGTAAACGGCCGCTGTCATTTTCAAATGATGTAGAAAAATGAAAATCGAGATGGAGATGTATGTTTTTCATTGGACAGCGAAGATATTAGTAAAGTCAGCCATCAACTCTAAGGTTCAATTGAAGGGTAATTGAGCGATACATCTACATAACACACAGTTTATTAAGACACCTAAGCGTAATATCCTAGTGGACGCACAGAGTTGTCCCAACGTTCTTACAACGTTGTCAAAGGGTGGTGATGTTATGTTGTTTAATCACGGTTGTGGCAGTATCACTATTAAATGACGTGGTTTTACAGTATTATAGCTACTTTTTGGCAACTTGGTACAATTCCACTGAGCTCCATACAGATATAATGGAACGTAAGACGGGTTTTAACACAACGTACTGACAACACAACTTTCAGAGAAGTTACAACGTAATCGTGTTTGCTGGAATATGTGTACTAATTATCTGCTTTCAAATCAAACCTGGTTTCTTAATGGTCCAATGTAGAACCTAAGACTGTTCTAGATACTCCAGAGCTTTAAAACACACGTAGCTGCTTCTCAAACCACTCTCTGACAAAATATACAGTACACAAACTGTTTGAGTTCTTGTGGGTGAGGCGTGTAGGCTACACGTCATTTGTGCCTCTAAAAGTCGAGTCAGAGTGTAGACTCTTAGTCTTTAACCAATTAATACATTAAGTAATCCAATACTTTCTTATCTAGGTCATAAATCTAACAAAGCAGATCCTTCTATAGTTATTATTAGCTATTAATAGCTATGATTGTATTTAATGTATATAACATTCGACTGCTTCACTCTCAGTTACATCACTGTGCTATCCAGATGCACCAGCACTGAGATAGGATGGGACTGTTTCAGCTCACGCCCACTTTTTTTTTCTGTATGCACAAAATCATCCATTGGTTACAAATCCATAACAAAATAATAAAATGTTAAATTTTATTAGAGTAATTTAAAACATTTCGACTAAATAATCAGTAGATTAATCGATTAAAAAATGAAGCGTTAGGTGCCGCCCTTAACATACCGCATCCCAACCCAGATCTATCATCAATGTATTGGAAATCCTGCTAAACAATTGAAGCTACAGTCGCGAAAAAAATTAAAACAGGTGTCGCACATGTGCTTATGTTACTGGAACTGAAAACTGGAGGCGTGGCTCTGCAGACTGACTCTGAGTTTCACGCCGAACCACATCTTCACTATTTAGTTAAATGAAGTCATGATGAAGTAATGATGCCTGCAGAAACGCTGGGGGGCTGGAGGTCCCTGTTCAGTGAAAGCTGATGTTTGTGATGTTTCTCTGTGTTGTAAATGGTGAACACTGCTTTGATCTCTGCTGTTATTTCTCTTCTTTCTACGCTTCATGCTTAAAATTAGGAGAAAGTACAACTACAGGTCAGTAACTCTGTTCTGCTCCTTCACGCTCACTGTTTCTCTTTTTCCTTCTTGTTTTTTGGGAAAGTCACCTGTGACACGTCTTCAGTATAACTGGGGTTCAATGTTCTGGAGAACAGGAACATATACACTGCCTATCAGAGGCTTTCAGTCTTTCTTTCTTTCTAGTTCATCCTGACTGTGACTGAGCTAAACCCGACTGTGACTGAGCTAAACCTGACTGTGACTGAGCTAAACCCGACTGTGACTGAGCTAAACCCGACTGTGACTGAGTTAAACCTGACTGTGACTGAGTTAAGTCTAACTGTGACTGAGCTAAACCCGACTGTGACTGAGCTAAACCTGACTGTGACTGAGCTAAACCCGACTGTGACTGAGCTAAACCCGACTGTGACTGAGCTAAACCTGACTGTGACTGAGTTAAGTCTAACTGTGACTGAGCTAAACCCGACTGTGACTGAGCTAAACCCGACTGTGACTGAGTTAAACCCCCCTGTGACTGAGCTCAACTTGACTGTGACTGAGCTAAACCTGCCTGTGACTGAGCTAAACCTGACTGTGACTGAGTTAAACCTGACTGTGACTGAGTTGAACATGACTGTTACTGAGCTAAACCCGACTGTGACTGAGCTAAACCTGACTGTGACTGAGGTAAACCCGACTGTGACTGAGTTAAACCTGATTGTGACTGAGTTAAACCCGACTGTGACTGAGCTAAACCTGACTGTGACTGAGTTAAGTCTAACTGTGACTGAGCTAAACCTGAATGTGACTGAGTTAAACCTGACTGTGACTGAGCTAAACCCGACTGTGACTGAGCTAAACCCGACTGTGACTGAGCTAAACCCGACTGTGACTGAGTTAAACCTGACTGTGACTGAGTTAAGTCTAACTGTGACTGAGCTAAACCCGACTGTGACTGAGCTAAACCTGACTGTGACTGAGCTAAACCCGACTGTGACTGAGCTAAACCCGACTGTGACTGAGCTAAACCTGACTGTGACTGAGTTAAGTCTAACTGTGACTGAGCTAAACCCGACTGTGACTGAGCTAAACCCGACTGTGACTGAGTTAAACCCCCCTGTGACTGAGCTCAACTTGACTGTGACTGAGCTAAACCTGCCTGTGACTGAGCTAAACCTGACTGTGACTGAGCTAAACCCGACTGTGACTGAGCTAAACCTGACTGTGACTGAGGTAAACCCGACTGTGACTGAGTTAAACCTGATTGTGACTGAGTTAAACCCGACTGTGACTGAGCTAAACCTGACTGTGACTGAGTTAAGTCTAACTGTGACTGAGCTAAACCTGAATGTGACTGAGTTAAACCTGACTGTGACTGAGCTAAACCTGACTGTGACTGAGTTAAACCTGACTGTGACTGAGCTAAACCTGACTGTAACTGAGTTAAACCTGACTGTGACTGAGCTAAACCTGACTGTGACTGAGCTAAACCCGACTGTGACTGAGCTAAACCCGACTGTGACTGAGCTAAACCCGACTGTGACTGAGTTAAACCTGACTGTGACTGAGTTAAGTCTAACTGTGACTGAGCTAAACCCGACTGTGACTGAGCTAAACCTGACTGTGACTGAGCTAAACCCGACTGTGACTGAGCTAAACCCGACTGTGACTGAGCTAAACCTGACTGTGACTGAGTTAAGTCTAACTGTGACTGAGCTAAACCCGACTGTGACTGAGCTAAACCCGACTGTGACTGAGTTAAACCCCCCTGTGACTGAGCTCAACTTGACTGTGACTGAGCTAAACCTGCCTGTGACTGAGCTAAACCTGACTGTGACTGAGTTGAACATGACTGTTACTGAGCTAAACCCGACTGTGACTGAGCTAAACCTGACTGTGACTGAGGTAAACCCGACTGTGACTGAGTTAAACCTGATTGTGACTGAGTTAAACCCGACTGTGACTGAGCTAAACCTGACTGTGACTGAGTTAAGTCTAATTGTGACTGAGCTAAACCTGAATGTGACTGAGTTAAATCTGACTGTGACTGAGCTAAACCTGACTGTGACTGAGTTAAACCTGACTGTGACTGAGCTAAACCTGACTGTAACTGAGTTAAACCTGACTGTGACTGAGCTAAACCTGACTGTGACTGAGCTAAACCTGACTGTGACTGAGCTAAACCTGACTGTAACTGAGTTAAACCTGACTGTGACTGAGCTAAACCTGACTGTGACTGAGCTAAACCTGACTGTGACTGAGTTAAACCTGAATGTGACTGAGCTAAACCTGACTGTGACTGAGTTTGAGATCTGGTCTGAAAGGCTGATGATCTGCTGTGTGTGTTTCAGGGAGGGCGACTGGTGGCTGGCTCGTTCTTTGACCACCGGAGAGAGCGGCTACATCCCCAGCAACTACGTCGCTCCCTCGGACTCCATCCAGGCCGAAGAGTAAAATAAACCTTTATTCTGTTCAGCGTTTCAGATTAATCTCAGCTAGAAATGTGTGTGCTGGTCAGAGAGCCTCCTGAGGGCGTACGGTTCAGCTAGACTAGACTACTGAATCACTTAGTTCACACTCAGCTCCTTCTGAAGAACGTTCTGTGTAAACCATCCAGTCAAATTCACTGTGTTACACAATCCGGGTTATAAACGTAAGGTTTCAGAGTGGTGTTAGAATAAGCTCTAGCAGCTTTTACTGGACTGGATTTGAGCCTTCAGAATCCAGTTCAGAGCCGGAGCACACGTGACTCGGTGCAGTGAGAGAGTTATTTGATAAATTTCTAATAAGGTAAAAGTTATGTTTTTTAAATGATGCTGGTATTATTTGAGAATTATTATATGATTATAGTAAAGTACATTCCTTCGCAGAACACATACATGAATTACTGGTCGGCTGTGCTCTGCTAATTATGACGGGCTGGTCTAAGCCAAAAATACCAGGGCCAATTTTCTGTCCCAGTCCAGCCCTGGCTGGAACACTAGGCCCAATAAGAAGTGATCGTTCCTGATCGTCAAACCTGACGCTAACCCCTCAGAACGCTCTGCTTTCCACCTGAGCTGGGGGTCTGAGGTGCAGTGGCGGAGCTAGACTTTTATCCTTAGGGTGGCCAGAGGGTGGCCAAAGCTATTTTAGGGGGTCCACAGACTACAACAATGAAGCACAATCAAAATCTGTAAATGTTCTACTGTTTTCATGAAGTACATCTTAAGCACGCAGGAGATACGACCTGTGTATTAAATCTGCAGTTTATTAACAATGTGGAATATGTAAATGTAAAACACAGACACGCAAAAAACTATCAGTGATGCCATCTTAACATGAATATAATGCAGAGCCTAATCAAGCAAGCACCAAGACTAAGACTTCTGACTAAGTGCCAAGCTACATAACGCTCAGTTCAGAAGAGCGTAATTAATTAGACACAACCTTCACATTACATTTCATTTCATCAAACAGCGCATGAATCAGCTAAATCAGCTAACGTAGCTAACGCCATTCCTCTACAGTCATTAGAGAAACTCTAAACGAAGACTAGTAGGAGTCTAAGCTCAACACATTCTGTTCAGTTTAAACACCCAGAGTGAAACGTATGTTAAGTGAAGTGCGCGCTGGAAGCTGATAGTTAACGTTATCTTGATACTCGTGGGTGAACTGATATATCACTCTGTAAACGATCTCCTCTCTGAACACAACAGTGACTTTAAACTATCACTCTGACTATTTCACCATCCATCACCAAGCAGGCTGCTGTTCTCCTCCCTGCCGCGATATGTCTCCTGAGCGTTTGACTCTCTTCTTCTCCTCCTTCTCTTCATAATGGGGGATTTATGTAGACAGTGAGTGGATTACTCTTCATGATGGCGCTATTCATGATACATAGCGCCAACTACTGCACAGGAGGGACCTAGCAGTGAGCAGGTATTACCGATTACAAAATACAACGGGCTCTGTTCAACAAGACGTGTGATGCCGTGACATGTCAGTCATCTGGGGTGGCACCTCGGTGGTCCAGTGCCTCCCCAGCCCCTGCTTTGGCTCCGCCTATGCTGAGGTGAAGCAAGTCAAGCCATGACCGAGCTAGCAACATTAGCAGAACCACCAGACACTTAGCGTGTACTTCAGCTTCTCTTAGCAGAAACTGTAGATGAGCTGCTCTTCAGTGGAACTGAGACACGTGTGACGTTATATATATGTTGTGGGGGTTTATGTTAAAGTAATACAGGTGTTAGCTTATTTACCAGACAGGTGCGGCGAGCAGGTGAGGCTGAACAGCTACCTACAGTGAAACAGGCTTTAATTAAAGATGGTATAAATTCTCATCTCTCCATCAATGTAGCTCTTCTTAGCTCTTATTATTTTTATTATTATTAATGTTTATAGTTAATGTTTATAGCATTATAGTATCACGCTAAGTGCGGCTCCAGTGCATCACTGAGCTGTAATTTCAGACCCATCCAGAAAATCTATAACAGTAAAAATGTTATTATTTACTTTATAGATAGAAGTAAAGAACTGATTTCCTCTGTAGACTCGCTTGTTGTTCAGTGCACTCTGCATTAATGTATTTGTAAGCCTAATTAGACTAATTTCTTCATTATTAATATAATTAATAGTAACAGACTGGGTTCAGGGTTGAATTCTGTGACTCCAGTCCCTCACTGGGAGAAGCTGATGATACTGATGATGGTCTGTCTATAGCTCTGTATTTATTTATATATGTATATATTTTCAGCTAGTCAGGTATTGGAATGGGGAAATGTTGAGCACTATTTGCTGTAGAGTTATATTCTCTCCAGGTTACTGTGATGGTCTCTTTCCGCTCCTGGTGGCTGTAACTGGCTGATAAATAGGAACTCGGTGTGTGAGATGTTCCAGACAGAATGGAAACTGTATCAAACAGACAAACCAGCTTATTTTTAAAGTTCCTCTGAGCGTCGCTGGAACAAACTACCTCTCGCAGTCATCAAACGAGAACTAACGCTGGATCCCACTGAAGGGGAATCTGGGCTACCAGCGGTCCTGCACTGACGTCTACATCTCACATGCTCTCAGCACTTAGCAAATTATTTTATAGGACAAATTATTATTAAAAATTATTTTATAGAATAAATTATTATTTTAAATGTATATATAGAATACATTATTACTAAAAATGAATATATAGAATAAATTATTATTAAAAGTGATTATATAGAACAAACTATTTTTAAAAATGATTATATAGAACAAATTATAATTAAAATGATTATATAGAACAAATTATCAAAACGATTATATAGAACAAACTTATTAAAAATGATTATATAGAACAACCTCTTATTAAAAATGATTATATAAAACAAATGATTATTAAATATGATTAGATAGAACAAATTATTATTAAAATGATTATATAGAACAAACTATTATTAAAAATGAATATATAGAACAAACTATTAAAAATTATTATATTGAACAAACTATTATTATAAATGATTCTATAGAATAAACTATTATTAAAAATTTATGTATAGAACAAATTATTATTAAAAGTGATTATATAAAACAAATAATTATTAAAAATGATTATATAGAACAAACTATTATTAAAAGTGATTATATAGAACAAATTATTATTAGGAATAATCATATAGTACCAAATTATTATTAAAAGTGATTATATAGAACAAATTATTATTTAAAAGAATCATATAGTACCACATTATTATTAAAAATTATTATATAGAATAAATTATTATTGAAAGTGATTATATATAACAAATTATTATTTAAAATAATCATATAGTACCACATTATTATTAAAAAATATTATATAGAATAAATTATTATTGAAAGTGATTATATAGAACTAATTATTATTTAAAATAATCATATAGTACCACATTATTATTAAAAATTATTATATAGAATAAATTATTATTGAAAGTGATTATATAGAACAAATTATTATTAAGAATAATCATATAGTACCACGTTATTATTAAAAATTAATATGTAGATTAAATTATTATTGAAAGTGATTATATAGAACAAATTATTATTTAAAATAATCATATAGTACCACATTATTATTAAAAATTATTATATAGAATAAATTATTATTGAAAGTGATTATATAGAACAAATTATTATTAAGAATAATCATATAGTACCACGTTATTATTAAAAATTATTATATAGAATAAATTATTATTGAAAGTGATTATATAGAAATTGTCAGTTTACTGGATTGTAAGTGATTGTAAACCCCGCCTCTCGATGAGACCAGTGTGCTCTTAATGGTCAGCTCGCACACTTTGTTTTGATTGGTCAACCATCAGAGCCGTTACACCCCTGCACAGCCTCCAGTGTTGGCTGTGTGTTGTGGGAGAACGAGCCAAGTTTCCTGGTAGGCGGGGAATAAGGACTGTGTTACGTGATGATGTCACCTTGTAACAGAGTAAAGGGCTGGAATTCCAACTGAGGCAGCTGAGAGAAGTGGTTTCTCCACCTGGCTTGTAACGTTGGGTTTTAGAGCTTTGCAGAACGTTTACATGAGCAGAAAAATCCAGAACATTATTCTTGTATGTAACACTCTGCCTTCCCTACGCTGCAGGTGGTTTTTCGGCAAGATAACACGTCGCGAATCTGAGCGGCTGCTTCTGAACCTGCAGAACCGGAGAGGCACTTTCCTCGTGCGAGAGAGTGAGACAACCAAAGGTGAGTATGTCTGATCAGCTCTGTGTGCCATTATCATTGTAATTGATTGATTGATTGATTGATGTCCACTTCATACTAACACACATCATATATTTTAGACTTTGTACTAATACAATTCTGAAGATAAAAGTATGTGTTCATAAGCGTGATTAATACGGGGGTTAAAAAAACATCATCTGGGAAGATTTTACATGCTGAGAAGTGATCACGGTGAGGGAGCTGTATGAGGTTCTCAGAGAGAACATTATTAAATAACACCTGAACAGTAAAAGCTACAGAGTCACAGTGTTTTAGTGCATCTGTACTACGTAGTCACCGATCATATTAATATACAGTATCTGAATATTCACTGTTGTATGTTTATCCTCAGGTGCTTACTGCCTGTCTGTCCTGGACTACGACAGCACGAAGGGGCTGAACGTCAAGCACTACAAGATCAGGAAGCTGGACAGCGGAGGCTTTTACATCACATCCCGCACTCAGTTCTCCAGCCTGCAGCAGCTGGTCCTCCACTACCGAAGTGAGTTCCAACTCACTAACTGTAAACATCAACATTAACAAACCTGACCGTAATTCTACAATTAAAATGTGTGAGGTGTGCAGTTGTGGTTAGTCAAGGAGCTAACATCACAGTTCTTATAGCACCAGCTTAAACGCGGTGATCCTTTTAGCATTTGCTCTAAAATATAGGCATACAGTAAATTATTGTATGTATTATATATATAAACATACTGTCAACAACGAATCCGTACTGATCACACGTTCTAACCCTAACCCATGAACAGACAAGACACGACTGAAGTGCCCTTGAGCAAGGCACCTAACCTCTGGTTGCTCCCCAGGCGCTGTGGTAGGGCTGCCCACTGGGCGCTGTGGGCAAATGCACTCACTGCCCTCTAGTGTGTCTGTCCACTAGTGTGGGTATGTGAGTGTTTTACTGCATTGATGAGTCATATATATATATATATATATATATATATATATATATATATATATATATAATTTTTATTAATTTAGAGAAATGCTGATTGTGAGAAATCGCTGATTGTGATTAACATGTTATTAAACAGAACTAGAATAAATACATTAAACCACACAATCTTTAGTAATGCATAAACAATTATGTTAATAGATGTGTAAATATTTCCTGTTTAAAATATGAGAAGATTTTGTGAATGTGTTGATATGAATATCAGTTTCCTGTTTTAGCGCACGCTGATGGATTGTGTCACGTCCTGACTGATATATGTCCCATGCTGAAGCCGCAGACGCAGGGTCTGGCGCGAGACGCCTGGGAAATCCCCCGTGAGTCACTGCGGCTGGACGTTAAGCTGGGACAGGGCTGCTTTGGGGAAGTTTGGATGGGTAAGATGTGAGCTGTGCTGTTTCCACAGCGACTGTGTTATTATTGCAACTCTTCAAGACACGCACGTTCATGTTCACTCAGGTGGCGGTACAGGTTAGAAGGAGGAGAATGAGGGCGTTTTCACACCTGTAGTTAGTTTCTCTGGTCCGGATCAGGTATTGAGTTTGTGTACTTGGAGCATTTCCTCCTCGGTTAAGTTTGTTTTCACACAGGCAAAAACCAAAACATACCAAAATGCACCCCAACAAACCACATGAGCATGTTGTCTCCTCTGATTGGTCAGAGCTATCTGGCGTGTGAGCTAGAAAGTAAACACAGGGAGAAGATCCGGTTTTCTAAACTACTGCACATTTCTTGTAGAGCGTATCACGGAGCAGCGGCAGAGACGGCATCTGTTCATAGCTGTACTAATAATCTGATAATATACCTGCACTACAGTCCACCTGCAGACCACCCAGCTCACTCCAAACATCAAGTAGACAACGTCCCTCACTGCTAGTCCAAGAGAGACCTCGCTTCATTGTCCTCGCCCTGTTAGCTGCTCCAGTTCTCCAGTTCTCTGTTTACACCATCTGCCCCATCCCATAATGCAAAGCACACCTGGCTGCAGGAGATGTTTAGATCAAACTTATGGAGTACACCTAATGCTTGTGTTGGATTGAGGTCGGATCACGTTCTCAACACAATCTAACCAGACCAAGACCACCTCCTCTTGAGGGTCTCTGTGTGGTTGTTTTGGTCCACACCCGAGTGTGATTACTGTTTACACAGCTGCCAAAACGAACCAGAGTCCGTTTTAACTGGACTAGCTAGTGCTGGTGTGAAAACACCCTAATGTCCCTAGTTCTTACATTGTTAAATAAGAATATTTTATTTTATCATGTTTAATGCTGCCCACTGTTTTATAAAAGCAATAAGCCTCTTGATGCATAGCAATGATTTTATAGTAATGTAGAGAAGTTTAGATATAACATGAAGCAGCTTAACTTAACCATGAAAATATCACTGTAATGCACGGTCTCTTGGACACTGAATAGCGTGAATAGCACCATCAGCAGTTACCTGGAATATCTAAGAGCTGTACCTGGACTGAGGAGAAGAGAGAGGAAAACACCATCACAGCAGATCCTTAAAAGTCTAAGGCCCCTAAGCTGATGGTGTAAAAGTCTGTATCTAATCAATAAGTGTATGTTCACCAGTAGGAACAGCAGATATGATTAGAACAGATGTAAATAATCATACATACAATACAAAGTAACATGAATATCTTATTGTGAGAGAAGTAGATCAGATCTTAAGCTCCAGTTTGAAGAACAAAGTGTAGTTCCAGATTTCTCCTGGACGCCCCCCACATTGTATGAATGTATTCA
The DNA here is from genome assembly GCA_021613375.1 of Megaleporinus macrocephalus. Lineage (NCBI taxonomy): Eukaryota > Metazoa > Chordata > Actinopteri > Characiformes > Anostomidae > Megaleporinus > Megaleporinus macrocephalus. The sequence goes on along the minus strand of CM038714.1, from coordinate 6,466,166 downwards.
GTTCCTTCAGCAGCAATCTTGATTTAGCTTAATGAAGTACTGAGCAGTCAAAGCAGGTATTAGATGAGAACTGTTAATAATACTGGGTGGTTCAGGAGAAGATTGGAAAGGGTTAAATAAACACACTGACGTATGGAAAAGCACTACTTACTCTATTAATACTGTTTAATATTTAATAATAAAGTGTTTACTGAGAAAATAAAAGCTTCCTGTCTAAAATAAAATAGCCTATTATATATAATAATGTCCCCGAGTGACGAAATCGTTTGCACGGTATTGTATACCACCGAGTAGCTCCTGTAAATCAGGACTTTTATCCAAATACCACCCCATATGAATGTACTGTCTCCTGAATCGGACTTCTGTATAAAGAAGAGCTGCGTATAAAAGCCCAGGATGTATGATTCAGTAAAAACACATTGTACTGACTGAGTTATAGAGATGTGTACTAAAGATTTGGAGCCTCCGGTTGTTGCTCCAGGTCATTTAAAGGGTTAATTTAATTGCAACGCTTAATATCTGCTGGGTTTGTGGTTGAATTAACCTTCTCTTCTGCTCCAGGTACGTGGAATGGGACAACGCGAGTAGCTATCAAGACCCTGAAGCCAAGCACCATGTCGCCGGAGGCTTTCCTGGAGGAGGCCCAGGTCATGAAGAAGCTCCGGCACGAGAAACTGGTCCAGCTGTATGCCGTGGTCTCAGAGGAGCCCATTTACATCGTTACAGAATACATGAGTCAAGGTCTGACCTCAGCATCAGCACGACATCAGTATCATTCCTGATCAGCAGTCTGTCACTATTTATTAATAAGCTTTTACTTATTGTACATATAAACTATATATATATATATATATATATATATATATATATATATATATATATATATGTGTGTGTGTGTGTGTGTGTGTGTATTTATGGATAGATAGATAGATAGATAGATAGATACTCATATATAGATAGAATGATAGACAGATAGATAGATGTATAGACAGATAGATACTCATATATAGATAGAATGATAGACAGATAGATAGATGTATAGACAGATAGATAGATAGATAGATAGATACTCATATATAGATAGAATGATAGATAGATAGATAGATAGATAGATAGAAATGGATAGACTGAAATATAGATAGATGGAACTGATTGTAAAGTAAGTGAGTGAAGTCAGTGATCTGTGTTCTCCCACCACAGGCAGCCTCCTGGACTTTCTCAAAGGAGACAAGGGGAAGTATCTGCGGCTCCCTCAGCTGGTTGATATGGCATCTCAGGTACATTCCTTTAATGCTGGACGTGTTTTGGATCGTATTAACATTTTCTTGAGCATTATTGATCTGCTTCAGGTTAAAAGCCCCCCTAAAGAAGATGTTAAGCCCCCATCACTACTTCTACTAGCAGCACATTCTGTAATAATGCAGCAGTGAAAAAGCAGTACATGTGAAACGTTGCTGTAGTGACAGCCTCTACTATATGTTGAACATGTGATTGAGTGTTAGTGAGGTCGGGTACTGATGTTGAACATTGCTGTGAGGATTTGATTGTGTTAGTGAGGTCAGGTACTGATGTTGAACATTGCTGTGAGGATGTAATTGAGTATTAGTGAGGTCAGGTATTGATGGAACATTGCTGTGAGGATGCGATTGAGTGTTAGTGAGGTCAGGTACTGTGTATTTACAGTGATGAGCAGGGTTTGTTGTTGAACTGTTTGTCAGATTGCTGCTGGTATGGCGTACGTGGAGAGGATGAACTATGTACACAGAGACCTGAGGGCGGCAAACATCCTTGTTGGAGACAATCTGGTGTGCAAGGTGGCTGACTTTGGACTGGCCAGACTCATTGAAGACAACGAGTACACGGCCAGACAGGGTAAGAGCTTCACCAGTCAGTTAGTATTACCTAAACCAGATTCCGGACTAGTCAGTTAGTTTTACCTAAACCAGATTCCGGACTAGTCAGTTACTTTTACCTAAATCAGATACCTGACTAGTCAGTTAGTTTTACCTAAACCAAATACCTGACTAGTCAGTTAGTTTCACCTAAACCAGATACCTGACTAGTCAGTTAGTTTTACCTAAACCAGATTCCGGACTAGTCAGTTAGTTTTACCTAAACCAGATACCTGACTAGTCAGTTAGTATTACCTAAACCAGATACCTAAATAATCAGTTGGTTTTACCTAAATCAGATACCGGACTAGTCAGTTAGTAATACCTAAACCAGATTCCGGACTAGTCAGTTAGTTTTACCTAAACCAGATTCCGGACTAGTCAGTTACTTTTACCTAAATCAGATACCTGACTAGTCAGTTAGTTTTACCTAAACCAGATACCTGACTAATCAGTTAGTTTTACCTAAACCAGATACCTGACTAGTCAGTTAGTTTCACCTAAACCAGATACCTGACTAGTCAGTTAGTTTCACCTAAATCAGATACCGGATTAGTCAGTTAGTTTTACCTAAACCAGATACCTGACTAGTCAGTTAGTATTACCTAAACCAAATACCTGACTAGTCAGTTAGTATTACCTAAACCAGATACCTGACTAATCAGTTAGTTTTACCTAAACCAGATACCTGACTAGTCAGTTAGTTTCACCTAAACCAGATACCTGACTAGTCAGTTAGTTTTACCTAAACCAGATTCCGGACTAGTCAGTTAGTTTTACCTAAACCAGATACCTGACTAGTCAGTTAGTATTACCTAAACCAGATACCTAAATAATCAGTTGGTTTTACCTAAATCAGATACCGGACTAGTCAGTTAGTAATACCTAAACCAGATTCCGGACTAGTCAGTTAGTTTTACCTAAACCAGATTCCGGACTAGTCAGTTACTTATACCTAAATCAGATACCTGACTAGTCAGTTAGTTTTACCTAAACCAGATACCTGACTAATCAGTTAGTTTTACCTAAACCAGATACCTGACTAGTCAGTTAGTTTCACCTAAACCAGATACCTGACTAGTCAGTTAGTTTTACCTAAACCAGATTCCGGACTAGTCAGTTAGTTTTACCTAAACCAGATACCTGACTAGTCAGTTAGTATTACCTAAACCAGATACCTAAATAATCAGTTGGTTTTACCTAAACCAGATACCTGACTAGTCAGTTAGTATTACCTAAACCAGATACCTGACTAGTCAGTTAGTTTCACCTAAATCAGATACCGGATTAGTCAGTTAGTTTTACCTAAACCAGATACCTGACTAGTCAGTTAGTATTACCTAAACCAGATACCTGACTAGTCAGTTAGTATTACCTAAACCAGATTCCTGACTAGTCAGTTAGTATTACCTAAACCAGATACCGGACTAGTCAGTTAGTAATACCTAAACCAGATTCCGGACTAGTCAGTTAGTTTTACCTAAACCAGATACCTGACTAGTCAGTTAGTTTTACCTAAACCAGATACCGGACTAGTCAGTTAGTTTTACCTAAACCAGATTCCGGACTAGTCAGTTAGTTTTACCTAAACCAGATACCTGACTAGTCAGTTAGTTTTACCTAAACCAGATACCGGACTAGTCAGTTAGTTTTACCTAAACTAGATACCTGACTAGTCAGTTAGTATTACCTAAACCAGATTCCGGACTAGTCTGTTAATTTTACCTAAACCAGATACCTGACTAGTCAGTTAGTATTACCTAAACCAGATACCGGATTAGTCAGTTAGTTTTACCTAAACCAGATACCTAAATAATCAGTTGGTTTTACCTAAATCAGATACCGGACTAGTCAGTTAGTAATACGTAAACCAGATACCGGACTAGTCAGTTAGTATTACCAAAACCAGATACCGGACTAGTCAGTTAGTTTTACCTAATCCAGATACCGGATTAGTCAGTTAGTTTTACCTAAACCAGATACCAGACTAGTCAGTTAGTATTACCTAAACCAGATACCTGACTAGTCAGTTAGTTTCACCTAAACCAGATACCTGACTAGTCAGTTAGTATTACCTAAACCAGATTCCGGACTAGTCAGTTAGTTTTACCTAAACCAGATACCTGACTAGTCAGTTAGTATTACCTAAACCAGATACCTGACTAATCAGTTGGTTTTACCTAAACCAGATACCTGACTAGTCAGTTAGTATTACCTAAACCAGATACCTGACTAGTCAGTTAGTTTCACCTAAATCAGATACCGGATTAGTCAGTTAGTTTTACCTAAACCAGATACCTGACTAGTCAGTTAGTATTACCTAAACCAGATACCGGATTAGTCAGTTAGTTTCACCTAAATCAGATACCGGATTAGTCAGTTAGTTTTACCTAAGTCATATACCGGACTAGTCAGTTAGTATTACCTAAACCAGATACCTGACTAGTCAGTTAGTATTACCTAAACCAGATTCCTGACTAGTCAGTTAGTATTACCTAAACCAGATACCTGACTAGTCAGTTAGTAATACCTAAACCAGATTCCGGACTAGTCAGTTAGTTTTACCTAAACCAGATACATGACTAGTCAGTTAGTTTTACCTAAACCAGATACCGGACTAGTCAGTTAGTTTTACCTAAACCAGATACCTGACTAGTCAGTTAGTTTTACCTAAACCAGATACCGGACTAGTCAGTTAGTTTTACCTAAACCAGATACCGGACTAGTCAGTTAGTATTACCTAAACCAGATTCCGGACTAGTCTGTTAGTTTTACCTAAACCAGATACCTGACTAGTCAGTTAGTTTTACCTAAACCAGATACCGGATTAGTCAGTTAGTTTTACCTAAACCAGACACCGGACTAGTCAGTTAGTATTACCTAAACCAGATACCGGATTAGTCAGTTAGTTTTACGTAAACCAGATACCGGACTAGTCAGTTAGTATTACCAAAACCAGATACCGGACTAGTCAGTTAGTTTTACCTAAACCAGATACCGGACTAGTCAGTTAGTTTTACCTAAACCAGATACCGGATTAGTCAGTTAGTTTTACCTAAACCAGATACCAGACTAGTCAGTTAGTATTACCTAAACCAGATACCTGACTAGTCAGTTAGTTTTACCTAAACCAGATTCCGGACTAGTCAGTTAGTTTTACCTAAACCAGATACCTGACTAGTCAGTTAGTATTACCTAAACCAGATACCTGACTAATCAGTTGGTTTTACCTAAACCAGATACCTGACTAGTCAGTTAGTATTACCTAAACCAGATACCTGACTAGTCAGTTAGTTTTACCTAAACCAGATACCTGACTAGTCAGTTAGTATTACCTAAATCAGATACCGGATTAGTCAGTTTTACTTAAACCAGATACCGGACTCGTCAGTTAGTTTTACCTAAACCAGATACCTGAATAATCAGTTGGTTTTACCTAAACCAGATACCTGACTAGTCAGTTAGTATTACCTAAACCTGATACCTGACTAGTCAGTTAGTTTCACCTAAATCAGATACCGGATTAGTCAGTTAGTTTTACCTAAACCAGATACCTGACTAGTCAGTTAGTATTACCTAAACCAGATACCTGACTAGTCAGTTAGTTTTACCTAAACCAGATACCGGACTAGTCAGTTAGTTTTACCTAAACCAGATACCTGACTAGTCAGTTAGTATTACCTAAACCAGATACCTGACTAGTCAGTTAGTATTACCTAAACCAGATACCGGATTAGTCAGTTAGTTTTACCTAAACCAGACACCGGACTAGTCAGTTAGTATTACCTAAACCAGATACCGGATTAGTCAGTTAGTTTTACCTAAACCAGATACCGGACTAGTCAGTTAGTATTACCAAAACCAGAAACCGGACTAGTCAGTTAGTTTTACCTAAACCAGATACCGGACTAGTCAGTTAGTTTTACCTAAACCAGATACCGGATTAGTCAGTTAGTTTTACCTAAACCAGATACCAGACTAGTCAGTTAGTATTACCAAAACCAGATACCGGACTAGTCAGTTAGTTTTACCTAAACCAGATACCGGACTAGTCAGTTAGTATTACCTAAACCAAATACCTGACTAGTCAGTTAGTTTTACCTAAATCAGATACCGGATTAGTCAGTTAGTTTTACCTAAACCAGATACCTGACTAGTCAGTTAGTATTACCTAAACCAGATACCTGACTAGTCAGTTAGTTTTACCTAAACCAGATACCTGACTAGTCAGTTAACATTACCTAAATCAGATACTGGATTAGTCAGTTAGTTTTACTTAAACCAGATACCTGACTAGTCAGTTAGTTTTACCTAAACCAGATACCGGACTAGTCAGTTAGTATTACCTAAACCAGATACCTGACTAATCAGTTAGTTTTACCTAAACCAGATACCTGACTAGTCAGTTAGTATTACCTAAACCAGATACCGGACTAGTCAGTTAGTATTACCTAAACCAGATACCTGACTAATCAGTTAGTTTTACCTAAACCAGATACCTGACTAGTCAGTTAGTATTACCTAAACCAGATACCGGACTAGTCAGTTAGTTTTACCTAAACTAGATACCTGACTAGTCAGTTAGTATTACCTAAACTAGATTCTGGACTAGTCAGTTAGTTTTACCTAAACCAGATACCGGACTAGTCAGTTAGTATGACCTAAATCAGATACCGGATTAGTCAGTTAGTTTTACCTAAACCAGATACCGGACTAGTCAGTTAGTATTACCAAAACCAGAAACCGGACTAGTCAGTTAGTTTTACCTAAACCAGATACCGGACTAGTCAGTTAGTTTTACCTAAACCAGATACCGGATTAGTCAGTTAGTTTTACCTAAACCAGATACCAGACTAGTCAGTTAGTATTACCAAAACCAGATACCGGACTAGTCAGTTAGTTTTACCTAAACCAGATACCGGACTAGTCAGTTAGTATTACCTAAACCAAATACCTGACTAGTCAGTTAGTTTTACCTAAATCAGATACCGGATTAGTCAGTTAGTTTTACCTAAACCAGATACCTGACTAGTCAGTTAGTATTACCTAAACCAGATACCTGACTAGTCAGTTAGTTTTACCTAAACCAGATACCTGACTAGTCAGTTAACATTACCTAAATCAGATACTGGATTAGTCAGTTAGTTTTACTTAAACCAGATACCTGACTAGTCAGTTAGTTTTACCTAAACCAGATACCGGACTAGTCAGTTAGTATTACCTAAACCAGATACCTGACTAATCAGTTAGTTTTACCTAAACCAGATACCTGACTAGTCAGTTAGTATTACCTAAACCAGATACCGGACTAGTCAGTTAGTATTACCTAAACCAGATACCTGACTAATCAGTTAGTTTTACCTAAACCAGATACCTGACTAGTCAGTTAGTATTACCTAAACCAGATACCGGACTAGTCAGTTAGTTTTACCTAAACTAGATACCTGACTAGTCAGTTAGTATTACCTAAACTAGATTCTGGACTAGTCAGTTAGTTTTACCTAAACCAGATACCGGACTAGTCGGTTAGTATGACCTAAATCAGATACCGGATTAGTCAGTTAGTTTTACCTAAACCAGATACCGGATTAGTCAGTTAGTATTACCTAAACCAGATACCGGATTAGTCAGTTAGTTTTACCTAAACCAGATACCGGACTAGTCAGTTAGTATTACCTAAACCAGATACCTGACTAGTTAGTTAGTATTACCTAAATCAGATACCGGATTAGTCAGTTAGTTTTACTTAAACCAGATACCGGACTAGTCAGTTAGTTTTACCTAAACCAGATACCGGACTAGTCAGTTAGTATTACCTAAACCAGATACCTGACTAATCAGTTAGTTTTACCTAAACCAGATACCTGACTAGTCAGTTAGTATTACCTAAACCAGATACCTGACTAGTCAGTTAGTTTTACTTAAACCAGATATCTGACTAGTCAGTTAGTTTTACCTAAACCAGATTCCGGACTAGTCAGTTAATTTTACCTAAACCAGATACCTGACTAGTCAGTTAGTATTACCTAAGCCAGATTCCGGACTAGTCAGTTAGTTTTACCTAAATCAGATACCGGACTAGTCAGTTAGTTTTACCTAAATCAGATACCGGATTAGTCAGTTAGTTTTACCTAAACCAGATACCTGACTAGTCAGTTAGTATTACCTAAACCAGATACCTGACTAGTCAGTTAGTATTACCTAAATCAGATACCGGATTAGTCAGTTAGTTTTACCTAAACCAGATACCTGACTAGTCAGTTAGTATTACCTAAATCAGATACCGGATTAGTCAGTTAGTTTTACCTAAACCAGATACCTGACTAGTCAGTTAGTATTACCAAAACCAGATACCGGACTAGTCAGTTAGTTTTACCTAAACCAGATACCGGACTAGTCAGTTAGTATTACCTAAACCAGATACCGGACTAGTCAGTTAGTTTTACCTAAATCAGATACCGGATTAGTCAGTTAGTTTTACCTAAACCAGATACCGGACTAGTCAGTTAGTATTACCTAAACCAGATACCGGATTAGTCAGTTAGTTTTACCTAAACCAGATACCTGACTAGTCAGTTAGTATTACCTAAACCAGATACCTGACTAGTCAGTTAGTATTACCTAAATCAGATACCGGATTAGTCAGTTAGTTTTACCTAAACCAGATACCTGACTAGTCAGTTAGTATTACCTAAATCAGATACCGGATTAGTCAGTTAGTTTTACCTAAACCAGATACCTGACTAGTCAGTTAGTATTACCAAAACCAGATACCGGACTAGTCAGTTAGTTTTACCTAAACCAGATACCGGACTAGTCAGTTAGTATTACCTAAACCAGATACCGGACTAGTCAGTTAGTTTTACCTAAATCAGATACCGGATTAGTCAGTTAGTTTTACCTAAACCAGATACCGGACTAGTCAGTTAGTTTTACCTAAACCAGATACCGGACTAGTCAGTTAGTATTACCTAAACCAGATACCTGACTAGTCAGTTAGTTTTACCTAAACCAGATACCGGATTAGTCAGTTAGTTTTACCTAAGCCAGATACCTGACTAGTCAGTTAGTTTTACCTAAATCAGATACCGGACTAGTCAGTTAGTTTTACCTAAATCAGATACCGGATTAGTCAGTTAGTTTTACCTAAATCAGATACCGGACTAGTCAGTTAGTTTTACCTAAATCAGATACCGGATTAGTCCTGGATTAGATGTTTAAGATGATGCAAACCGGATTCGTTATTTAACAACTCATTTAATAAAACTGAGCCTAAATTTTCAGTTTAAATGAAAAGTCTGAATTACTCGTTCAGTCTCTGTACTGCACACACTGGTGTTGATCGTAGTTCACGCTTGTTTGTTTGTTTGTTTGTTTGCTTTTTAATTAATTAAGGTGCGAAGTTTCCCATTAAGTGGACGGCTCCTGAGGCCGCGCTGTACGGCCGCTTCACCATTAAATCAGACGTCTGGTCTTTCGGCATCCTGCTGACTGAGCTGGCCACAAAGGGACGAGTTCCGTATCCAGGTAACAGAAACCTGCCCGGCTTTACCGGAGAATACCAGTGAAGTGTGATGGACTGTGAACGTTCTTTACAGAAGAAGAACAGCCTGTTAATAAAGCATTGTTGGTTATTTATTTTATGTTTTATTTATTTATCTATTATTTTTATTTTATTTTTAATAAATAAATGTTTTTTGAATTATTTATTATTATTACTATTAATTTTATTTTGTCTGTTTTATTTGCTATTTAATCTGTTTTATTTTTTACTTGCGTATCGGTTTGTACGTCTCTGACGCCCCCGGTGCGCTCCTGTGTTTTCCTTCCTGCAGGAATGGTGAACAGGGAGGTCCTGGACCAGGTGGAGCGAGGCTATCGGATGCCGTGTCCGGCTGAGTGCCCCAGCTCCATGCATGAGCTGATGCTCAGCTGCTGGCGGAAGGAGCCCGAGGAGCGGCCAACGTTCGAGTACCTGCAGGGCTTCTTGGAGGACTACTTCACCTCCACCGAGCCCCAGTACCAGCCCGGGGAAAACCTTTAGGGCTTCCGGCGTGAATTAGGGGACTCCAGGCATGCGGGTGCACACTGCGCACAAGTCCATATGTATATTTGATGGAGGAAAAAAAAAGAGTGGGGGGCTTTTACAGAGAAGCTCTGTCCGCGTTCGGAAACAGTCCTCCAAATCCTGAGGGAGTGATTGGACGGCTAGCCAAAGGGTACCAACAGACCCCTCTGTCCAGTTCGCCAGACTGTGTTATTATTACTATTTTTTTTTTCGCCCAGCAGAGTACTGCCAAGTGCCCAGAGGTGCCAAAGGATTGATCCATCCGTATGTCGTTTTCCTCGCTTACTTCTTTCCTCACCCCCATCCCTTTCTGTTGTGTAGTCTCTGCAGCGGTAGCTGTTTGACAGTGCGAGGTATGTGTTGTACGTCTGCTTTCCAGAGCCGTCTCGTTCTTTTTTCGTGGTACTTTTAAATCAAAGGGCTGCTATTGATCACACGTAATCATGGCGTGCGCCAACTTCAGTCTTCTATTGACGGTCTAGGGTGCAGAGGGACGAAGTTACTCCAGCCACATCATGATAATTTAAAAAAAGCTAATCTGAAATCCTGTTTTCTGTCCAGTCGCTCAGTAGAAAGAATTTAAAATCGCTTTCCCGGCCAAGACCCGAGTGTCTAGAAGCTCATTCCCACATTGACTCAACATGTAAAAAAAAAATTCACAAATTTTTAAAATTATTGACTTGTTTTGTCGACATAATGACTGTCCATGCCATAATAATAAGACTTCCTAAAGTTGAATAACTATTAACTGTTACAGCCTTTAATCTATATTTAACAATAAAAGTTTCCGCTAACAGTTAATTCAACCTACTTGAACTGAACATGACAATCCAAGAGGTGTCACGATACGGGGGTTCTGATGCAGTATATTGCGATACAGTATGCGAGGTGATATATCACAGTATTAAAAATACTATAAAAGTATCGTAGTATAAAACCATGATACAGTATCACAGAACATAGTATCGTGATACTCAGTCAATATCAATACTTTTTTACATCCCTAATCTCAACATCTCACAGTCTCAGTGTTACTTTACATCTCAAGTAATTTACTAAAGTCGGTATTTTTAACAGTCATTATTTGATATATTAAGTCAATATTTTGATGCACTGTTTGCGGGAAACTGAAAAACAAACAAAAACAGGCAAATGGGCTTCCATACCAACAAGTCCCAGAGCTGCTGAGCTGCAGGGTCTTCTCGTCGGTGGATTAATACCGTTCCAGATATCGGTTATGTCAGTAGAGGCTTTCATTAAGTTTCCCATTTGTATATATATATTTCGCTGCTGTCCAATAAAAATCAAGCATCTCTAAAATTGCAACTTTACTGGAGAGAACAAAAACATACGTTACTTTCAATGCAAGTCAATGGCATCAGAATGTTTTCCAAGCTGTTTTGGAGCATTTCTATTGGCCCACATTGGTCCAAATGTTGACTTAACATAAACCACCATTGGTGTTCAAATGATGTAGAAAACTCAAAATCAACCAAAATTAAGACATGTTTTTCATTGGACAGCAACTACATACATATATATAAAACACGAACCTGCAGCTTCGCGATTGGCCCAGAAACCGTACCAGATTCTTCTCTTCTTCTGCATAATTTCACAAACAGACTTCTCGCCTTACAGATGCCTGATTTCCCGAACTTAGTGCAGTAACACAGTTTATATTTATGTTTACATGTTACCCGGTGATACAGAACTTCAGTCAGAGGAACAGCTTGATAAAGAAACTGGAATCGATACAGCTGGCCACTTTCCCCCAGATGCAGCTGATCAGCTGAGACGTGTCCAAAATTCTACGGCGTCCAAATTCTACAAGCTACGAGGTTAATGCGAACACTGGAAGTCAGTTGTCACCCAAATGCTCTTGAACCACATCCAGATCTTTATTAAGGCAGCGCAGACTTGAATGCGGTGTGGTTTAGGACCCAGTAGCACACAGTGGCGGTTGGAGGGACATTTAGGAGGTTGTTATTTACAAAGTACAGTTTGGGTGACTATTGACCTCCAGTGTTTGTGAGCTACGCTCAGTGTTGGGGAGGCATTTGTAATACAAGTTACAGTAACATAACAAAATAACATCACAGTTTATTTATTCTAATCACATCATCGTTACTGGCTCAGTGATGATGACATCACTCTTCTTACTCTCATACATCTGAAAGAGCTGTGTTGAGTATACAGGCCGCAGTATGTTTCCTCTATGTAGATTGTCTGTGAGCGCAGAAAGCTTTATAAAATCAGTAAAACGAGTGATCAGGTGATTTAATCATGCTGATATGAAACTGATGGATGAGGAGAAGCTCAACTGAACAGACCAGAGTTCATGAACAGCTCCTTGACCTTTACACCTTGCGCTAATCTCGCTTCTCAAACAGCATCTGTCGCTTAAAACGGTAGCCTGCATAAACAAAGTAAGAGTTTTTATTCCATCAAAATATTTTGATGAGCTGACGAATAGAAATGCTCCAACATGACTTACTGTCTATGTATCTTTAACTTTGTAAGCATTGAAAGTAAAGCTGTGAAGTTACTCATTAATGATGTCACAGCTGTGCTGTGATTGGCTCTTTCCTAGATGGGCTAGTTCCTAGTTGAGAGTAACTCAAAGTAATGAGTAGATGTCGTGTTGAGCTTTATGAGCGTTCCCATTCGGTTTCCGGCTTGATTTCCCCTGTTCTGAGGAAGTCATCTTTAGTAGCTGCTTTCAGAATTTTTTCCAGTCCGTAAATTTTCGGAAGACAACTTAAATTCCAATCCCACCAAGCAGTTACGAGTCCAAAATACTTTGGGGGTCCAAAAGTCAATTTTTTTTTATTATTATTTTTTTTATTATTATTCAAATCTGGAAATACACAGAACATTAAGAATGTCGAAAATTTAGAAGAAACAATTGTTACATGTAAAAATTTTGAGTAAAATAAAAATTGGAATTTTGAAAATTAGGCACTATTTTGAGGTCAGTACTTAAATATTTATTTTTTGGTTTTATCTTGTCCATTGGCGCTTGTGTTCAGTCGACGCCCAGGTTTTGACAAACGTATCAGCTTGAGCCAGGGACACACCACCAAATATACAAAAAATTTAAATTCATAGAATTTTTCTAATATTTTCTCTCCAGCTGATATGCCATATAGTGATCACGGGAGAAGGTGGGAGGTGCTTGTATCTGACTGTATCTTGTTAAAAGTCGAGGACACTGGCTTCTAAATGATGTCACAGCTGTGCTGTGATTGGCTTGTTCCTGCTTGGGTTTGTGTAGAGTTTCTCAATAATCCTGGTCCAGACTCTTCGACTCCCGGCTCACGTTTTCCAATAATCTGCTCATTAACAGCCCCTTATTGAGGGCGGTGGAGGACGGTGGGCCTTCGGGACCAGAACAGACAGACACTGAGGTATACCACTGGCTACATCAGCCTCGTAGCTCTGACTCTAAACTTAATTTAAAAGCAGAATTTGGACACTGTTTTTGTCTATCTGATTCGGTTGGTGGAGCAGCCCTCAATTCCCTTCTCCTCGTATCGTCGCTCGCCAAAGACCAAACTCATATCTTCGTTTTTGTTGATTTTCATGTTTCTACATCATTTGAATGCAGCTGTTTACACTGTATGTAAATTTCATGATGGCCGGACCAATAGAAATGCTTCAAAATAGAATGGGAAATTCTGATTCCATTGACTTACATTGAAAGTAAGGACAGTTTTCGGTCTCTCCTGTGAAGTTACTGTTTATTTGGTATTGGGTGTTTTGCTTTGGACAGCGATGATGTAACCGATCTCACTCCGCTGAGAGGCCAATAAGCATGACATCATCGCTATCCAATGAAAAACTAGCGTCTCCAAAATGGCAACTTGACAGGAGAGACCAAAAAAACTGTCTTTACTTTCAATGGAAGTCAATGGAACCAGAATTTGTCCCAAGCTGTTTTGGAGCATTTCTATTGGTCCAGCCATCCTGAAACTTTAACAGAAGCAGCTGTTGTGTTTAAACAATGTAGAAAAATGAATTTTGTTAAAGATGGAGTTGCATGTTTCTTGATATACAGCGACAATGTGCTGTTTAAGCCAATGCTTAATATGCCTTACTGTTTAAAATTCAGTTTTCCACACTTTGACATTCAGTCCAGACTGAAGACTGTGCCTTTCCGAGTGGTTTCGTCCGGCTGGAGCCCGAGACTGAAGTAGCTGAGGTGTCGAGCTCGTCACTCTCACACTAAAGGTCAGCGAATGGAAGAAGCTGCTCTCTGTTTTCAATTCCATTGTTGCGTTACAATGTTCCAAAAACGATCCGGGGGAAAGTTCTGCTGATTCAAAATCCGAAGTCACGTCTGCTGGTCCCGTAGCGTTTCGTCAGGTTAGATAGTTTATAGGTGGTCTGACATCATAGAGGCCTTAGAGAGCGAATTTTTAACCTGTGTAAGAATCTGAGGGACTTTTATTTTGTAGTTTTTCTCTTTCTCTTTTTTTATTTTTGGAAGCTAACGTTCTAACAGGTGTGCTCATTTCACTCGGCCGCTCTCTTGAAATCCAGAGCGAGGCTAAAGTGGGAAAATTCCAGAACCGGTCTGTTAAAAGTGTGGAAATTCCAGAATCGGATTGTAGGAAGTGGTAAAATTCCAGAAAAAGACTGTAGGAAGTGGTAAAATTCCAAAACCGGACAGTAGTAAGTGGGAAAATCCCAGAACCGGACTGTAGGAACAAGCAGCAAAATAAATCTTTCTGTTTGGGCATAAAAATTTACGGTTTGCTGAATATTCCAGATGTTTCAGAGTTCGGTTTTCTGCTTGAGATGCCCGTACCTTAATACTGGTACGCTGTTAAAACTGGAATGCTGCCTGCTTGCAGATTTAGATGGTTCCTTTAACTCGGAATATGGAGCTTTTTCCCATAAACAGATGCTGTGTTGAGCTTTACGAGCATTCCGGTTCGGTTTCCCACTCAGTCTCCTCCTTAATAACGTCTCTGAGCAAGTTGTCTTTAGTAGCTGCTTCCAGAATTTTCCCACCTCGGTTTTCCAGTCCGGAGATTTTAAAAGTTGACTTCAATTCCGAATTCAAATTGAAAATTTGAAAGAAATAAAAAATTCAGTGTAAAAAGAAAATTGGGAATATTATTTATTTATTTATTTTTTTGTTTTGTTTTATCTTCAGTTTTATCTTTTATCTTTATCTTGAAGCTTCAGTCTCCCAGTTCAGTTTGACCTGCTTATCAGCTTGAGCCAGGAAAACACCACCAAATATAACCTAAAAAAAGCCTAAAATTCACAGAATTTTTCAAAGATTTTACTCTTCATTGCAGTTACTATGCTGACGGTATAAATTGCGATGAATGATTTTGTATGCGCGATAGAAGTATTTTCCAAAGCGGTCTCAGACCTTTGAACCTCTGTAGAAATAAAGCTCAAAATAATAAAGACCACGGTATAAATTCTATTTTAGGTGAGCTGGTCCTGGCGAAAGCTCCAGCTGATTCTCCTGCCAGCTTCAGTTCTTCATCATAAGCACAGCTGGTCTGTGTCTGTTTGTGTGTAGGAGAATTTGAAATCTTGATTCCCGAATGCCTGGAATTCCAGAATTGCCTTGTTTTTGAGTCCGACTTGGCCGGGCCTCGATTTCAAGATAGCGACTGAGTAAATTAGTGACATCCATAACGTTCACCTCCGTCCCGGCGGTCCTCTCCTGTTTGCCGTTCTCCTAGTCGACGAGTGTTCGCGTTTGTTGAGGCTGACGGCCTGCAGGACTTCCTGTTCCGCTCTCTTCTGATTGGATTAAACTACTGACTACACTGGAGCGTGTGGGTTGAACCTAATCACGATCACCTGCTGCGTTTGTGCTGAAGAAGCCATATACACATAAACCTGCTGTTGAATTCTGTAATGTAATCATTTTTATGTTCTTCAGAACTTTGAGAATCAGTAGTCGAGCAGTTGATCATCTGATTATCTGTGAACAATCAACACCACCCGATTAGACGTTTTCATTATTCTGCAAACAATGTTATTATTTTTGTTTGTTTGTTTGTTTCTTTTTTTTGTTTGGGTGGGTTTGTATGTGTGGGGGGGGGGTTCTTTTTCATATGCAAAAAAAAAAAGAGGTAAACGGAGTCACAGAGTGGTGGACGGTTTGTAATTTATCAATTTAAAGCTCTAGTTTTAGGACTGTGCATGTTACTGACGTGGTACTAATGACTAACGTATGCCTACTTTGTAAATATTATTATTATTATTATTAATATTATTATCATAATTATCATTAATATCATTATCTCACTTGGTTCGAGTGATGCAATGTGAGCATTATTACCTTGGAGACCTTTTTAAACCTGTTTTTTCTGGTTTGGTTTACTTGTTTGTGCACAATCAGGTGGCTTTTGTTAATGTTTGAAAGGGGAAGTCCACAAATTTTTTTAATTTCTGTATAATTTAGTGTGTGAGATGAAAACCGAGTGATTGAGAGTGGGTTTGGTGTGACGTGGTGGTGATGGGAACCAGGGGTCACAATTATACACGTTTTATTCACTATCAAACCCACCAGTGAACCTGCACATGTCTTCTGAGTGTTTATATGAATGTCAATGATGGGAAAATCTGGGAAACTTGAAATAAATACACTTTCTTTGTGGACTAGTTTAACCGCGCTTTAACCTAACGCTCTACATCCCATGTATCCCTCCACCATGAATGGAGTTTAAGACTGAGATCTTCTCTAAACTATCATAAACAGCGTCTCAGACATCAGACAGTGTGTTTATAACATCTACTGTAAAAACTTTCTGTGAGGGAGCTTTAAGAGGGAGGTGGATGTCTGGTTCCATTCACCAACACTGTGAACAGTCCTGACTGTGTTTAAAGCTGAATGTTTCACACCAAACCTTCCTGCATGACTCTGAACTGTTTATTTATGCAGAAATTTATCAAACCTGGTGGAGTTTCCCTTCATGTGAATCAAAACCAAGCACAGTTCTCAGTCCTCATTCTTTTTTTCCCCCCAAATCTACCAGTTCAGCGTGAACCTGTTCTGCGTTCCTCCTGATCCTAAACAGACGCGTGTAATTAAAGAAGCTAAAGCAATAATAACTAATAACTCAGCTACAGATTCAACTCCGGACCGGAACGTACCGGTTTGCTCACGTGTTTTCTGGAACATCTCTTCCTTTTCATCATCGTCAGTGCCATAAACGTATTTATTTCTTTCCGGTTCTCAGGTATCGTTATCCCGTATATGGCCTTTCTGGGTTTATCCTTTTTTGGAATCAGATTTTTATATTATTATTATTATTTTATTTTTTTGCAATATTGCAGTCGTACCTGTTTCTAGCAGGAGGTGGGACGCTCGCGACGGGGCCAGCGCTGCCGTTAGCGCTGCCGTTTCCCCGTCAGTCCAATGACCGAGAATGTTAAATGTGCAAAGATCCTTGAATTGTGTGAAACGGCTCTTTGTTTACTGTACGAGACGAGGACCCGTTGGGTCAGAGCAGCGGGGGTCTCTTGTAGGCACATCAGATTTCAGTTTGTGGTCAGCCCTGAGTGTCCTCTGCGGAGGTCACGCTCTGTTCTGTAGGTCTGTACAAGGTGCTCAGTGACTTCACGCTGCTGATTAAGATTGGTGTGCAGGTGGGAAGAACATGAGAAACTATTTTGTACTTTGATTTATTTTTTGTTTGTTTGTTTTTTTGCTTGCAATCCAGTTTGTTCGGAATGGGTCTTGTTCCATTGTATGTTGTCATTATCAGTGGATGTGCAATAAATTATAATTCCAGGCTGTTTTGTAATACAGATGTGTGTGTGTATCTGGTCTCTTTTGATCTCTTGAGATTATTACTGAATCGTCTGTGTGTGTAGTTATTAGAGATGGACCGATCAGCGTTTTTGAGGCTGATACTGATCAAGGGCAGGGCTATATGCAATTATTAGTGTAAGCAAGTCATGAAACTGGTCTAAACTGGTTTATTATTATTTTTAACGAGCTCATATGAAACAGTATAATATTTGTAACTAAATTAGAAGTTGGTCTATGTGGGTGTAAACTGCTTGATACAGCTCCAGAAGATCCACATCTGAAAAGTATCTCTACTAGGAACAGCAGAGCGTAGATCCAGGTGGAACATTAAGTAGCAGAATGAACGTCTTCTACAGCCGAGAAGATCTGCTTATCTAGAACTATAAACTCAATCACTCTGGCTGTGATTCTTTAGTTCTCTGTACTTTTTCTGCTGCTGTTCTGTTTGTACAGGTCTGATCTGGTCTGTATGTGTTCTGGGTTATTAGTTTAGTGTTAGCTGTGCGTGCTAGCTCTGCTGTTTACTGATACTCACTGTATTCAGCTGTGTGGTGTCTCTGAAGTGTGTATCTGATTAATATCAGATTAGTATTAGATTAGTATCAGATTAGTATCAGATTAGTATCAGATTAGTATCAGATTAGTATTAGATTAGTATGAGATTAGTGTTAGATTAGTATCAGATTAGTATTAGATTAGTGTTAGATTAGTATTAGATTAGTATCAGATTAGTATCAGATTAGTATCAGATTAGTGTTAGATTAGTATCAGATTAGTATCAGATTAGTATTAGATTAGTATCAGATTATTATTAGATTAGTATCAGATTAGTATTAGATTAGTATCAGATTAGTGTTAGATTAGTATCAGATTAGTATCAGATAAGTATTAGATTAGTATTAGATTAGTATTAGATTAGTATCAGATTAGTGTGTTAAATGTCTTTATCTTGGTTCTCTGAGAGAGATGCTGATGTTACTAATTGTATAGATGTTATAAACTGTCCTGGATGAGTCTGAGTCTCATACGGTAACAAACTGACAGTCGGGCGATGTTTTCTTTCTACACATGCGGTGAATGTTTAATCTGATCTTGTGAGGCCGCTTCTTTAGTCAGTCTGTGTAAAATGAAAGGTTGTGTATTTCCACCTAGTGGTTCAGATAGGAATTGCAGGATGAAACGCTATCTGGAAATATAAATTAGGCTCAATTGTTTTACGCCATGAATCGGCTCTCAGGATCAGCTAAATTGCAAAGTATCGGCCATATTTCAATAAAAAATCCGCCGATACCAATATATAGCCGATCGATCCTTCCAACTCTAGTAGTTAGGATAGAACAGTGTATTGTATGTTGTATAAACAATGTATTTAAACGGGCCATGTGTAAAATTTAGAGAGGGTGTATTATTTTAAAAAATTTAATATAACATACAAAACTATGTTTCCCTTAAAGTATAATTACCTGTAGGTACAAATTACAAATCCATCCATCCACTATCAACTGAAGCTGATTTTGATCACCAATCACCTTTCAGCACAATCAGTTGATAGCCGATACCGATAGAGGGCGGGGCTATATGCCACAGCAGTGCTACAAGTAGTTATTAGCGCAAGCAAGTCATTAAACATGGTCTAAACTGGTTTATTACCATTTTTAACAAACTCATATGAAACAGCATCGTATTTTTAACTAAATTAACAGTAAATAAACAAAGTAAATCAAACACACATTACCAATACTGTAATCATTACATTTAGACCCTTAATTCAAAACTAAAAAAGATAATTATATAAATATAGTAAAAACTGCAGTCATTAAACACAGTTAATTTAACACTGTTATTTTAAACTAAATCTGTAATCATTAAATGAAGATCTAGGCTGAGGCTGTCAGAGTTATGCTGCTATTGCACAGCAGGTGGCAGCAGCCCCCCAATACACTACGCACTGGAGTCAGAGGAAAGTAACTGAATGGTTGAACATGGTTCTCACATTTAATAGCAATTATTTAAAGGGCAGCAGCTGCTTATCACAGACATCACATCACAGTTATTCATATTAGTTATTCATATCACAGTTATTCATATTAGTTATTCATATTAGTTATTCATATCACAGTTATTCACATCACAGTTATTCATATTAGTTATTCATATCACAGTTATTCACATCACAGTTATTCATATTAGTTATTCATATCACAGTTATTCATATTAGTTATTCATATTAGTTATTCATATCACAGTTATTCATATCACAGTTATTCATATTAGTTATTCATATTAGTTATTCATATCACAGTTATTCATATCACAGTTATTCATATTAGTTATTCATATCACAGTTATTCACATCACAGTTATTCATATTAGTTATTCATATCACAGTTATTCACATCACAGTTATTCATATCACAGTTATTAATATTAGTTATTCATATCACAGTTATTCACATCACAGTTATTCATATCACTGTTATTAATATTAGTTATTCACATCACAGTTATTCATATTAGTTATTCATATCACAGTTATTCACATCACAGTTATTCATATCACAGTTATTAATATTAGTTATTCACATCACAGTTATTCATATTAGTTATTCATATCACAGTTATTCACATCACAGTTATTCATATTAGTTATTCATATCACAGTTATTCATATCACAGTTATTAATATTAGTTATTCATATCACAGTTATTCACATCACAGTTATTCATATTAGTTATTCATATCACAGTTATTCACATCACAGTTATTCATATTAGTTATTCATATCACAGTTATTCCTATTAGTTATTCATATCACAGTTATTCACATCACAGTTATTCATATTAGTTATTCATATCACAGTTATTCACATCACAGTTATTCACATCACAGTTATTCATATTAGTTATTCATATCACAGTTATTCATACTAGTTATTCATATCACAGTTATTCACATCACAGTTATTCATATTAGTTATTCATATCACAGTTATTCATATCACAGTTATTAATATTAGTTATTCATATCACAGTTATTCACATCACAGTTATTCATATCACAGTTATTAATATTAGTTATTCATATCACAGTTATTCATATTAGTTATTCATATCACAGTTATTCACATCACAGTTATTCATATTAGTTATTCATATCACAGTTATTCATATCACAGTTATTAATATTAGTTATTCATATCACAGTTATTCACATCACAGTTATTAATATTAGTTATTCATATTACAGTTATTCAAATCACAGTTATTCATATCACAGTTATTAATATTAGTTATTCATATCAGTTATTCACATCACAGTTATTCATATTAGTTATTCATATCACAGTTATTCACATCACAGTTATTCATATTAGTTATTCATATCACAGTTATTCATATCACAGTTATTCACATCACAGTTATTCATATCACAGTTATTAATATTAGTTATTCATATGACAGTTATTCATATGACAGTTATTCATATCACAGTTATTCACATCACAGTTATTCACATCACAGTTATTCATATTAGTTATTCATATCACAGTTATTCACATCACAGTTATTCATATTAGTTATTCATATCACAGTTATTCACATCACAGTTATTCACATCACAGTTATTCATATTAGTTATTCATATCACAGTTATTCACATCACAGTTATTCATATTAGTTATTCATATCACAGTTATTCATATCACAGTTATTCACATCACAGTTATTCATATCACAGTTATTAATATTAGTTATTCATATCACAGTTATTCATATTAGTTATTCATATCACAGTTATTCACATCACAGTTATTCATATTAGTTATTCATATCACAGTTATTCACATCACAGTTATTCATATCACAGTTATTAATATTAGTTATTCATATCACAGTTATTCATATTAGTTATTCATATCACAGTTATTCACATCACAGTTATTCATATTAGTTATTCATATCACAGTTATTCATATCACAGTTATTAATATTAGTTATTCATATCACAGTTATTCACATCACAGTTATTCATATCACAGTTATTCATATTAGTTATTCATATCACAGTTATTCATATTAGTTATTCATATCACAGTTATTCACATCACAGTTATTCATATTAGTTATTCATATCACAGTTATTCACATCACAGTTATTCATATTAGTTATTCATATCACAGTTATTCACATCACAGTTATTCATATCACAGTTATTAATATTAGTTATTCATATCACAGTTATTCATATTAGTTATTCATATCACAGTTATTCACATCACAGTTATTCATATTAGTTATTCATATCACAGTTATTCATATCACAGTTATTAATATTAGTTATTCATATCACAGTTATTCACATCACAGTTATTCATATCACAGTTATTAATATTAGTTATTCATATCACAGTTATTCATATTAGTTATTCATATCACAGTTATTCACATCACAGTTATTCATATTAGTTATTCATATCACAGTTATTCATATCACAGTTATTAATATTAGTTATTCATATCACAGTTATTCACATCACAGTTATTAATATTAGTTATTCATATTACAGTTATTCAAATCACAGTTATTCATATCACAGTTATTAATATTAGTTATTCATATCAGTTATTCACATCACAGTTATTCATATTAGTTATTCATATCACAGTTATTCACATCACAGTTATTCATATTAGTTATTCATATCACAGTTATTCATATCACAGTTATTCACATCACAGTTATTCATATCACAGTTATTAATATTAGTTATTCATATGACAGTTATTCATATGACAGTTATTCATATCACAGTTATTCACATCACAGTTATTCACATCACAGTTATTCATATTAGTTATTCATATCACAGTTATTCACATCACAGTTATTCATATTAGTTATTCATATCACAGTTATTCATATCACAGTTATTCACATCACAGTTATTCATATCACAGTTATTAATATTAGTTATTCATATCACAGTTATTCATATTAGTTATTCATATCACAGTTATTCACATCACAGTTATTCATATTAGTTATTCATATCACAGTTATTCACATCACAGTTATTCATATCACAGTTATTAATATTAGTTATTCATATGACAGTTATTCATATTAGTTATTCATATCACAGTTATTCACATCACAGTTATTCATATTAGTTATTCATATCACAGTTATTCATATCACAGTTATTAATATTAGTTATTCATATCACAGTTATTCACATCACAGTTATTCATATCACAGTTATTCATATTAGTTATTCATATCACAGTTATTCATATTAGTTATTCATATCACAGTTATTCACATCACAGTTATTCATATTAGTTATTCATATCACAGTTATTCATATCACAGTTATTAATATTAGTTATTCATATCACAGTTATTCACATCACAGTTATTAATATTAGTTATTCATATTACAGTTATTCAAATCACAGTTATTCATATCACAGTTATTAATATTAGTTATTCATATCAGTTATTCACATCACAGTTATTCATATTAGTTATTCATATCACAGTTATTCACATCACAGTTATTCATATTAGTTATTCATATCACAGTTATTCATATCACAGTTATTCACATCACAGTTATTCATATCACAGTTATTAATATTAGTTATTCATATGACAGTTATTCATATGACAGTTATTCATATGACAGTTATTCATATTAGTTATTCATATCAGTTATTCATATCACAGTTATTAATATTAGTTATTCATATCAGTTATTCACATCACAGTTATTCATATTAGTTATTCATATCACAGTTATTCACATCACAGTTATTCATATTAGTTATTCATATCACAGTTATTCATATCACAGTTATTCATATCACTGTTATTCATATCACAGTCATTCATATCACAGTTATTCATATTAGTTATTCATATTAGTTATTCATATCACAGTCATTCATATCACAGTTATTCATATTAGTTATTCATATTAGTTATTCATATGACAGTTATTCACATCACAGTTATTCATATCACAGTAACAGATTTGAACTTACTGCTGTGGAGACGATACATTTAAAAAAGGAGAAATACTGGTGTTTATATGTATCTTGTGTTTTTAGCTGGGCCAGAACGGTTTAATCTCATATCTTTATATCTATATCAATATAAACAAATTAGTACTCAGCAGCTGTAACACTAACCAATCAGCCCTCACAGCAGCAGTAACACTTACCAATCAGCTCTCAGCAGCAGTAACACTAACCAATCAGCTCTCAGCAGCAGTAACACTAATCAATCAGCTCTCAGCAGCAGTAACACTAACCAATCAGCTCTCAGCAGCAGTAACACTAATCAATCAGCTCTCAGCAGCAGTAACACTAACCAATCAGCACTCAGTAGTAGTAACACTAATCAATCAGCTCTCAGCAGCAGTAACACTAACCAATCAGCTCTCAGCAGCAGTAACACTAACCAATCAGCTCTCAGCAGCAGTAACACTAATCAATCAGCTCTCAGCAGCAGTAACACTAATCAATCAGCTCTCAGCAGCAGTAACACTAACCAATCAGCTCTCAGCAGCAGTAACACTAATCAATCAGCTCTCAGCAGCAGTAACACTAACCAATCAGCACTCAGTAGTAGTAACACTTATCAATCAGCTCTCAGCAGCAGTAACACTAACCAATCAGCTCTCAGCAGCAGTAACACTAATCAATCAGCTCTCAGCAGCAGTAACACTAACCAATCAGCTCTCAGCAGCAGTAACACTAATCAATCAGCTCTCAGCAGCAGTAACACTAACCAATCAGCACTCAGTAGTAGTAACACTAACCAATCAGCACTCAGTAGTAGTAACACTAACCAATCAACTCTCAGCAGCAGTAACACTAATCAATCAGCTCTCAGCAGCAGTAACACTAACCAATCAGCTCTCAGCAGCAGTAACACTAATCAATCAGCTCTCAGCAGCAGTAACACTAACCAATCAGCTCTCAGCAGCAGTAACACTAATCAATCAGCTCTCAGCAGCAGTAACACTAACCAATCAGCTCTCAGCAGCAGTAACACTAATCAATCAGCTCTCAGCAGCAGTAACACTAACCAATCAGCACTCAGTAGTAGTAACACTTATCAATCAGCTCTCAGCAGCAGTAACACTAACCAATCAGCTCTCAGCAGCAGTAACACTAATCAATCAGCTCTCAGCAGCAGTAACACTAACCAATCAGCTCTCAGCAGCAGTAACACTAATCAATCAGCTCTCAGCAGCAGTAACACTAACCAATCAGCACTCAGTAGTAGTAACACTAACCAATCAGCACTCAGTAGTAGTAACACTAACCAATCAACTCTCAGCAGCAGTAACACTAATCAATCAGCTCTCAGCAGCAGTAACACTAACCAATCAACACTCAGTAGTAGTAACACTAACCAATCAGCACTCAGTAGTAGTAACACTAACCAATCAGCTCTCAGCAGCAGTAACACTAATCAATCAGCTCTCAGCAGCAGTAACACTAACCAATCAGCACTCAGTAGTAGTAACACTAACCAATCAACACTCAGTAGTAGTAACACTAACCAATCAGCACTCAGTAGTAGTAACACTAATCAATCAGCTCTCAGCAGCAGTAGCACTAACCAATCAACACTCAGTAGTAGTAACACTAACCAATCAGCACTCAGTAGTAGTAACACTAATCAATCAGCTCTCAGCAACAGTAACACTAATCAATCAGCTCTCAGCAGCAGTAACACTAGCCAATCATCACTCAGCAGCAGTAACACTAATCAATCAGCTCTCAGCAGCAGTAACACTAACCAATCAGCACTCAGCAGCAGTAACACTAACCAATCAGCACTCAGCAGCAGTAACACTAACCAATCAGCTCTCAGCAGCAGTAACACTAACCAATCAGCACTCAGCAGCAGTAACACTAACCAATCAGCACTCAGTAGTAGTAACACTAACCAATCAGCACTCAGTAGTAGTAACACTAACCAATCAACTCTCAGTAGGAGTAACACTAACCAATCAGCTCTCAGCAGCAGTAACACTAACCAATCAGCTCTCAGCAGCAGTAACACTAATCAATCAGCTCTCAGCAGCAGTAACACTAACCAATCAGCTCTCAGCAGCAGTAACACTAACCAATCAGTACTCAGTAGTAGTAACACTAACCAATCAGCACTCAGTAGTAGTAACACTAACCAATCAACTCTCAGTAGGAGTAACACTAACCAATCAGCTCTCAATAGCAGTAACACTAACCAATCAGCACTCAGTAGCAGTAATTCCAACCAGCACTCATTAGCGGTAACGTCAATCAGTTTTATTTTGTAAATTTTAAGAATTGGTGGATTTACCCTGTGACTGTGGTGTAGGGAGCGAGGGGGCTCAGTCTGTACTGAGACGGACCCAGTGCAGCCGGCGCGCTACAGGCGTAAACGCGCCTTCGTGCGCCGCGTGCCCGCGAAGTGTATGGAGCGTGCGCGCTCCCGCTGCTCAGCGACAAGATGGCGGCGGCCGCCGGATCAGGTAATCGAACTTCGAACCGAAACGGCGGTTATATAGAGACGGACGCGCTTCCTGAGCGGCCGAACCGACGGCTGATTCAGTGTCCGACGCTCTCCGTGACCCACGACCGGCTGCGAACTGCGGCGCGCGGTGGCGTTTCTGAGCGCGATCTCATTCTGTGTGTTTTTGTAAACGCGGGCGTCTCGCGCGCCGATCCGCGGCGCTGTCCGCGTGTGTTTACGGCTGTTTTCGATTGATCGCCGTGTCGTTTTCACGGGGAATGAAGCACGTGCTCATTTAAACAACTGAGCTGCTAACTCGGCTGCAGCGTCATGACGCGGAAAGAGCTGGAACATTCTCTGATCCAGCAGCAGCACACCTGTCCGCGCGCTCCACATCAATACACTATGCCTCCAATCACTGATCTAATCAATACACAACTTATTAATTCGTTACAGAACACAGGACTTACATCTTTGCGCTTGGAGACATTCTGTGTGTATGTATGTATATATATGTATATATAATTAATAATAATAAAGATATAGTGAGTGTATATATATATATATATATATATATATATATATATATATATATATATATATATATATATACACACACACATATATATGTTGTCATTGCACATACCTTATCTTTCTCAAGAACATAACATTATTCAATATACGTACATGCATAAAGGGGAAATCCATCCCGTTTTCAAAATTTTCTGCATAATTCACTGTTTGAGAAGTGAAAGTGGGGTTTAGATGTAAAATGGTTCAGATGTTGTTTACAGTGGTGGTGATGGGAACCAGGTCACCACGTTTACAACACAAAAATACTCATTTTATTTACTATCCAGAAGTGAACCTACACATGACTTCTGAGTTTATATGAATGTTGATGATGGAACAATCTGGATTTTTTTTTTTAATAATGTGTTTTCCTTGTGCGCTGTTTTGCCTCATATTGGCCTGCATGTAACGTCTGGTTCCATTCACCACCACTGTGAAGAGTTCTGACTCAGTAAGTTCCTCTTGAATAGTGTTTCACAGTGAACCCCCTCTAAATGACTCTGTTTACAACAGATAACTGTTTAATTATGCCAAATTCTGGAAATTCACTGGAGTTCTCCTTTAACTATGCAGGCTGCTGCTGCTGCGTGCTATTAATAGAACTCACAGTATTTATGACAGTATTTAAGTTAATGTTAGTAAAGTAAACCTAAATAATAAGAAATATTTAAAATAATATTTCATTGTTATTATTAAAATAAGTAATAAAAATAAAAAGTAATGTTGTTATCAGTATTTACTGCAGGTATAATATGATATAATTCATGTTTAGTATGAATACATTAAGGTAATGGGGAGAAAGCTTACATAATAATTGTTACCTGTTAATAAGTAGCATAAAACTCAGTTGCAGGGGATCCTACACAATCTGGCAACCCTGTCTGGATAGTTTTGGTTGGTGGACGATTCTCAGTCCAGCAGTGACACTGAGGTATTTAAACACTCCAGCAGCAGCACTGCTGTGTCTGATCCACTCACACCAGCACAACACACACTAACACACCACCACCATGTCAGTGTCACTGCAGTGCTGAGAATGATCCACCTCCCTGATAGTATCTGCTCTGTGGGGGTCCTGTGGAGGTCCTGATCATTAAAGAACAGAGTAATAAAGTATACAGAGAATCAGATTAACTACAGTCTGTAAGTGTAGGTCCTGTATGGTAAGTGGAGCTGATACAGTGGACAGTGATTGGAGCTCCTGTATGGTCAGTGGAGCTGATACAGTTGACAGTGAGTGTAGCTGCAGTATGGTCAGTGGAGTTGATACAGTGGACAGTGAGTGTAGGTCTTGTATGGTCAGTGGAGCTGATACAGTGGACAGTGAATGTATGTCCTGTATGGTCAGTGGAGCTGATACAGTGGACAGTGAGTGTAGGTCCTGTATGGTCAGTGGAGCTGATACAGTGGACAGTGAGTGTAGGTCCTGTATGGTTAGTGGAGCTGATACAGTGGACAGTGAGTGTAGGTCCTGTATGACCATGATCAGTGGAGCTGATACAGTGGATACAGTGGACAGTGAGAGGAGGTCTTGTATGGTCAGTGGAGCTGATACAGTGGACAGTGAGTGTAGGTCCTGTATGGTCAGTGGAGCTGATACAGTGGACAGTGAGTGTAGGTCCTGTATGGTCAGTGGAGATGATACAGTGGACAGTGAGTGTAGGTCCTGTATGGTCAGTGGAACTGATACAGTGGACAGTGAGTGTAGGTCCTGTATGATCAGTGGAGCTGATACAGTGGACAGTGAGTGGAGGTCTTGTATGGTCAGTGGAGCTGATACAGTGGACAGTGAGTGCAGGTCCTGTATGATCAGTGGAGCTGATACAGTGGATAGTGAGTGTAGGTCCTGTATGGTCAGTGGAGATGATACAGTGGACAGTGAGTGGAGGTCCTTTATGGTCAGTGGAGCTGATACACTGGGCAGTGAGTGGAGGTCCTTTATGGTCAGTGGAGCTGATACACTGGGCAGTGAGTGGTGGTCCTGTATGGTCAGTGGAGCTGATACAGTGGACAGTGAGTGTAGGTCCTGTATGGTCAGTGGAGCTGATACAGTGGACAGTGAGTGTAGGTCCTGTATGATCAGTGGAGCTGATACAGTGGACAGTGAGAGGAGGTCTTGTATGGTCAGTGGAGCTGATACAGTGGACAGTGAGTGTAGGTCCTGTATGGTCAGTGGAGCTGATACAGTGGACAGTGAGTGTAGGACCTGTATGGTCAGTGGGGCTGATACAGTGGACAGTGAGTGTAAGTCCTATATGGTCAGTGGAGCTGATAAAGTGAACAGTGAATGGAGGTCCTTTATGGTCAGTGGAGCTAGTACACTGGGCAGTGAGTGGTGGTCCTGTATGGTCAGTGGAGCTGATACACTGGGCAGTGAGTGGTGGTCCTGTATGGTCAGTGGAGCTGATACAGTGGACAGTGAGTGGAGGTCCTTTATGGTCATTGGAGCTAGTACAATGGGCAGTGAGTGGTGGTCCTGTATGGTCAGTGGAGCTGATACACTGGACAGTGAGTGGAGGTCCTGTATGGTCAGTGGAGCTGATCCAGTGGACAGTGACTGTAGGACCTGTATGGTCAGTGGAGCTGATACAGTGGACAGTGAGTGTAGGTCCTGTGTGGTCAGTGGAGCTGATAAAGTGAACAGTGAATGGAGGTCCTTTATGGTCAGTGGAGCTAGTACACTGGGCAGTGAGTGGTGGTCCTGTATGGTCAGTAGAGCTGATACACTGGGCAGTGAGTGGTGGTCCTGTATGGTCAGTGGAGCTGATACAGTGGACAGTGAGTGGAGGTCCTTTATGGTCATTGGAGCTAGTACACTGGGCAGTGAGTGGTGGTCCTGTATGGTCAGTGGAGCTGATACACTGGACAGTGAGTGGAGGTCCTGTATGGTCAGTGGAGTTGATACACTGGACAGTGAGTGGAGGTCCTGTATTGTCAGTGGAGATGATACAGTGGACAGTGAGTGGAGGTCCTGTATGGTCAGTGGAGCTGATACAGTGGACAGTGAGTGTAGGTCCTGTATGATCAGTGGAGCTGATACAGTGGACAGTGAGTGGATGTCCTTTATGGTCAGTGGAGCTGATACAGTGGACAGTGAGTGGAGGGGCTGTATGGTCAGTGGAGCTGATACAGTGGACAGTGAGTGGAGGTCCTGTATGGTCAGTGGAGCTGATACAGTGGACAGTGAGTGTAGGTCCTGTATGGTCAGTGGAGCTGATACAGTGGACAGTGAGTGTAGGACCTGTATGGTCAGTGGAGCTGATACAGTGGACAGTGAGTGTAGGTCCTGTGTGGTCAGTGGAGCTGATAAAGTGAACAGTGAATGGAGGTCCTTTATGGTCAGTGGAGCTAGTACACTGGGCAGTGAGTGGTGGTCCTGTATGGTCAGTGGAGCTGATACACTGGGCAGTGAGTGGTGGTCCTGTATGGTCAGTGGAGCTGATACAGTGGACAGTGAGTGGAGGTCCTTTATGGTCATTGGAGCTAGTACACTGGGCAGTGAGTGGTGGTCCTGTATGGTCAGTGGAGCTGATACACTGGACAGTGAGTGGAGGTCCTGTATTGTCAGTGGAGCTGATACAGTGGACAGTGAGTGTAGGTCCTGTATGGTCAGTGGAGCTGATACAGTGGACAGTGAGTGTAGGTCCTGTGTGGTCAGTGGAGCTGATAAAGTGAACAGTGAATGGAAGTCCTTTATGGTCAGTGGAGCTAGTACACTGGGCAGTGAGTGGTGGTCCTGTATGGTCAGTAGAGCTGATACACTGGGCAGTGTGTGGTGGTCCTGTATGGTCAGTGGAGCTGATACAGTGGACAGTGAGTGGAGGTCCTTTATGGTCATTGGAGCTAGTACACTGGGCAGTGAGTGGTGGTCCTGTATGGTCAGTGGAGCTGATACACTGGACAGTGAGTGGAGGTCCTGTATGGTCAGTGGAGTTGATACACTGGACAGTGAGTGGAGGTCCTGTATTGTCAGTGGAGCTGATACAGTGGACAGTGAGTGTAGGTCCTGTATGGTCAGTGGAGCTGATACAGTGGACAGTCAATGGAGGGGCAGTATGGTCAGTGGAGCTGATACAGTGGACAGTGAGTGGAGGTCCTGTATGGTCAGTGGAGCTGATACAGTGGACAGTGAGTGTAGGTCCTGTATGGTCAGTGGAGCGAATACAGTGGACAGTAATTGTAGGTCCTGTATGGTCAGTGGAGCTGGTACAGTGCACAAAGAGTGTAGGTCCTGTGTGGTCAGTTGAGCTGATACACTGGACAGTGAGTGGTGGTCCTGTATGGTAAGTGGAGCTGATACAGTGGACAGTGAGTGTAGGTCTTGTATGGTCAGTGGAGCTGATACAGTGGACAGTGAGTGGAGGTCCTGTATGGTCAGTGGAGCTGATACAGTGGACAGTGAGTGGAGGTCCTGTATGGTCAGTGGAGCTGATACAGTGGACAGTGAGTGTAGGTCCTGTATGGTCAGTGGAGATGATACAGTGGACAGTGAGTGGAGGTCCTGTATAGTCAGTGGAGCTGATACAGTGGACAGTGAGTGGAGGTCCTGTATGGTCAGTGGAGCTGATACAGTGGACAGTGAGTGTAGGTCCTGTATTGTCAGTGGAGCTGATACAGTAGACAGTGAGTGGAGGTCCTGTATGGTCAGTGGAGCTGATACAGTGGACAGTGAGTGGAGGTCCTGTATTGTCAGTGGAGCTGATACAGTAGACAGTGAGTGGAGGTCCTGTATGGTCAGTGGAGCTGATACAGTGGACAGTGAGTGGAGGTCCTGTATGGTCAGTGGAGCTGATACAATGGACAGTGAGTGTAGATCCTGTATGGTTAGTGGAGCTGATACAGTGGACAGTGAGTGGAGGGGCTGTATGGTCAGTGGAGCTGATACAGTGGACAATGAGTAGAGGTCCTGTATGGTCAGTGGAGATGATACAGTGGACAGTGAGTGGAGGTCCTGTATGGTCAGTGTAGCTGATACAGTGGACAGTGAGTGTAGGTCCTGTATGGTCAGTGGAACTGATACAGTGGACAGTGAGTGTAGGTCCTGTATGATCAGTGGAGCTGATACAGTGGACAGTGAGAGGAGGTCTTGTATGGTCAGTGGAGCTGATACAGTGGACAGTGAGTGTAGGTCCTGTATGGTCAGTGGAGCTGATACAGTGGACAGTGAGTGTAGGACCTGTATGGTCAGTGGGGCTGATACAGTGGACAGTGAGTGTAAGTCCTATATGGTCAGTGGAGCTGATACAGTGGACAGTGAGTAGAGGGGCTGTATGGTCAGTGGAGCTGATACAGTGGACAGTGAGTGGAGGTCCTGTATGGTCAGTGGAGCTGATCCAGTGGACAGTGACTGTAGGACCTGTATGGTCAGTGGAGCTGATACAGTGGACAGTGAGTGTAGGTCCTGTATGGTCAGTGGAGCTGATACAGTGGACAGTGAGTGTAGGTCCTGTGTGGTCAGTGGAGCTGATAAAGTGAACAGTGAATGGAGGTCCTTTATGGTCAGTGGAGCTAGTACACTGGACAGTGAGTGGTGGTCCCTTATGGTCAGTGGAGCTGATACACTGGGAAGTGAGTGGTGGTCCTGTATGGTAAGTGAAGCTGATACAGTGGACAGTGAGTGTAGGTCTTGTATGGTCAGTGGAGCTGATACAGTGGACAGTGAGTGGAGGTCCTGTATGGTCAGTGGAGCTGATACAGTGGACAGTGAGTGGAGGTCCTGTATGGTCAGTGGAGCTGATACAGTGGACAGTGAGTGTAGGTCCTGTATGGT